>QWTY01004580.1:0-13139 GCA_008033365.1 Pseudorectes ferrugineus | reverse complement strand
AGCTTAAATGTGATTTCAAGATGCCAGATCTACAGTACTGTGCAAAAGTAGTCATGAGGCTGGATTTCAGAATTAATTCACAGTTTGTCTACACCATTTGCTCATTAGAGCATTTTTGAGGCAAGCATTATAGGGAGAGTCAGACAAGCTCCTGGGCATTTGGCCAGGCAATGTGCCTACCTGCCTCATGATACTCCAACTGTCTTTTTGCTTCCATTCTGAGAGTAATGTCACAGACAGCAATTCTGGCATTGGCAGCCAGAGCAGACACAGTTAGAATAAAACTGCTTTTACGAACACAGGATAAGGAAATCTGTACTTAATAGCAGAATTCTATTGATGCTTCAAGCAGAAATATCCCCAAAATATGTCTTGATATTCAATACACAAACCCATAGATTTAGAAAAAGCAAAAAATAATCCTAAAGGTCAAGACCACAAGCTCTTTGTGGGATTCAGACAGAGAAGGATGTATACACTCTGATGCATGAATGTGCAGAGAAAATTCTAGAGTGACTATAGAATAATAATAATAATAGTACTTTGCTGAGTGAGGCTTACACTCTTTCAATTCACACTTTTGACTGGAGAGAATTTGCAACTTGCAATCTCATATTTAACTAAAGTCATGCGAAGTAATTCACACCCCCATATATTGTTATCTAAAGAAAACCAATAGCAACAGCATTTATGCAAAAGAAAAAAAAAATCATCCAAATTTGGCTCAGGACAAACTTAATTTAATGTTGTTCGTATACTCTGGAAACAAGACTAGCATGAATATAGACAGAAAACATTTCCTCATCTAAAAAAAAAGTGATCAAACAGGAATGCAAAATTTCTGTTACAGAACTTCTACATGCCTAACACAATGGTTTTCCTTGAAATCCCGCACTTGTCAGAGAGCATAACTTTATGTAATTATTTGAATTACTGTAGTTGTTCTTACAGCAACAATAAGAAAGTTTGTGTTATATATTCTGAAGTTAAATTATTTACATAGTTTTAGAAAGTTTTGCCAGATTAGCAAGCATGATCATGTAAATTGCTTTATAGAAATATTTATCTGTCATGAATTCATGGATTTGTTCAACTTCTCAATGAATTAATTTACAATCAAATGCAGTAAGAATGGAATATTGTAGTAAACTTCAGCAAAAGAAAAATCTATTGTAAATAAAAGAACACTTTTAACCCCTATAGCATTTTCTATTCAAATATTTGAAAGTGCTTCATTAACATTTTACATAAATATACAAGATAGTAATTAATTGCTCGGATTGTAGAACTGAGTCTCAAAGAAATCAGATGATTTAAGTAAGAATCATCATGCAGAAAGTGGTGTGCAGGCAAAAATACCACTCATCTGTGTCCTAGTCTGAAGCCTTATGCAAAGGATCACATTTGTATTTATCTTGTGCCTTCTCTTAACTAAACATCTGAGGTACCAAAAAACACCTACTCACAAAGCTCTCCATAGGTACCATTAGAACTGCTCCACTATCATTCCATATCTTTTCTACATCCAGTCTCTGATCTACCTTCGTGGCCCTTTGCTGACTTGCAATGTCCATGTTGTTCTTGCACTGGAGAGCTAGAGCTGGGAACAGCATTCCAGCTGTGTTCCTGCCAGTTCTGGGTAGCTATAGGAGGCAGACAGCCCGCAGCACCAAGCTGGGGCATTTGTTATCTCTCATACAGTGTAAAGATCCTAGTCCTGCGGGAGCGTGGAGCACACGAAGTCTTTTACAAGCCTCTTTGGGGTGATGACTGACTAGACAATGGAAAATTGAAAAGGCAAATGCAACTAATGTTACGAAATAGCACTAGTATTCAAGCACTAAACATCATACCTTTTTCACAGAATAGCACAGAATAGGCCTCAAGGCTGTTTCTATTTGAAAGGCTCCAAACTCCTACTCTCTTGATTAAGTTGTCATAGTAGGATTCAGTGGTATTTCTGTCATTGATCTTTTAAATGAACGCAGATCAAAGACCACCTTCAGTCACCATACTCTGGAAGCTTGGAATGAATCTGCAAGAACTATGAAATATGCACTCAGATCTGAAGAAAAATGGATGATTATGTATACACTGTATATAGGCTTTCACTCAGTTCCAGAAGTTTGGGAACACATGCCCTCTTATCCCTTTCCTGTTCATCAATGTCTATCCACAGTTCAGTGTTGTTTGTTAGTGCTGCTTAAACAAGAACGTTAAAATGTTATGAAATGACAGCTGCACAATTAAAAGAAGTCATAACATATGAGATGGAAAAATACCTAAATATTTATTAGATATTTTTAATACACAGATATTTTGTTAATTCTGACATATGTTTTCATAATTATTTGTATCATATGACATTTTTCCCCAAAAGGCTTTAAAATGTCCAAAGAAAGGCAAAATTTATCTCAAACTCTGGTGTGGAAGTCTACGTTTTGATTCAACAACTACCTTTTTGAATGTAGAAGTAAGTATGAAGACTCCTACTGAAGGTGGTATGGATTTGTAACGGCAGGATGGCCTCTAATGCAAACAAAACAACATAAAATTTCCCAGGACTGAAAATTATTTTTAGTAAGTCCCTGTAGATGAAAAACCAAGCAAGTGGAGAATGGTAGCACTAAGGACATTCAAATCCCCTATAAAACTGAAGTGTGTGCTTTACATTTACTATCCAAAGAAAGAACAGTAACCTAAAAATCTAGATAGCTTCTCATCTGATGAGATGCACTATTTTTTATGTGATGTAGCATATATGGTATTATTCTTGAATAATACGTTTTGTGTTGAGAGATTTTCAGACTAAGTAACAATATAAAGTGTTATATCTGTTATTACGTAACAAGCCCCCAAACCCTCGTTGCTACAGAGACTTGTAATTCTTAGGAAGCACTTCAGAAAAAAAGTAATGAAGGCAGTAAAAAGTCAGTCTCTACACCACAATAAAACCTTACATATTGGTTTCAGAGAGATTAAATAAAACCATACATAAACTATAAAAAAAGTCCCTTTATGACCTTATAAAACAGATGTTTACACTCCACAGACTATTTTTGGAAAGAAACAACCACTGATATAACCAAATAAATAATTTTGAACAGCTACAACAAATGTATGATATGTACATGACCACGTAAAAGTTTTGAGTTAATTTTCTGTTGAGAAATTTCATTTTCAAGTAAGTATTTAGAAGCAAACTGTACATGGCCTTGCAATGCAAAGTAAATTAGCTCTACATGCTGCAGAGTTAAAGGAGAGAGCAAATTCCTCCCCTAGGCTTCTCAGCACCAGAGCAGCTATTCTGCAATCATTACTGTAGTCCATCGGCAGGAGCAGCCACAGCTGTGGTACATTACCCTAAACAGGAACCTTGGACAGGAGATTCCTGTGATCAAAGATTTAATGGGCATCTTCCCTCCCTCTTGAACTCATTAATTCCTTCTCCTCGCTGTTATGGGGCAGGGGGAAGAAACACTTAGAAAAAGAAATTTCTTGTGGGCAAGAAATCCAGAATTCCTTGTATGCTAAGCAATGGCATTTTCCTTAGCAAAATATTCTGTACGTACTGTCATGTGCACACAGAGGAAATGTGCCTTTTAAGCAGTATCTTCAGTCCTCATCATCTTCATTTTCCCTTTATTTTTCTGTATGAGTTAAAATAGTTTTTGGTGTCTACATACTTCATTTTCCTATATTCTGGTCATGTAGTTGAAATGTGCTCTCTGTAAATGGAATACTTAGCTAATCTTATAGCCAATCTGCACAAGCATTTCATACCCAATCCTATTCAAAATTTCTGTCAACAAAGCAATTCTCTTTCATATTTCAATCCTATTTTTCAATTATTCATTATAAGAGTTTCCAATAATTTCATACCCTATACTCAAACTTGTTAGACTTTTTCTAGCTGATCTTATAATTTCTAAGCAGTATCTTGGTACATTTTCAGTTGCCACCCTTTTATCAGTATTGGACATGCCCTTAGAAGAATAATGTTCTTTTTTCTCATTCAGGCTTCTATACTTTTTCTTCCTCCTGTCACAAATGCTGTACTCAATGCATTGATCATGACATACTTCCCAGCCACTTAGCACAGTTCACTCAAGCCACTAGATTTAGTTTATGAGCTCAGATTTTATTCTTTTAAATAAAATGTAGTATCAATCTACCATTATGTATAGTACTGTGATAGAGTGTCCTCTTCTCAAGCTATAAAACACTACTTAAGAAAGGACATACAAGTAAAAAATGGAGGCAGGGATGCAGCTGTGATGAATATATTTTCCTGCTGTTCTAGAACAGGTGAGAGGAACACCTAACAGAGACCATTATCCTTGGATAAGGATAAAATCAAAGACTGAACCAATCTCACGACAGGCATCAGTGATATATCAAATGCAGCCAGAAGGTAAATGACTCTTTTCCAGAGCAATTAATAAAAGCAATCAAAGGATACGAGGTGGGGCTGATAGCAAACCGACTACCCTAACACTCTTATGTCAGCAATGGAGGATGTGGATTGTCTAACAAGTTCTTCTGGAAACAGCCTCAGACAGCTAAACAAGTGGGTAAGTACTGGTAAGGACTGCTGTTTCAATTCCTAGTTATACAGAGAACTTGGTCAAGACTCACGAGTTTGAGTGAAAGTTGCCTTAAAACAGAGTCCTCAAATACTACGAAAGGAAGGAATTGCCACAGCACGTTAAGAACAATGACATTCCAAAACCAGACTTTAACAAACTGACGAAACAAAAGATAAGATCTCTTGGGCAAACATTCAAAGTTTTGTTCCTTAAAAAACCTCAAAACCCAAACCTAGTTCTGAAGGCAGAAAAATAACTTATTCCAAACAGGAAGATAAAAATGAAGTATATAAAGGGACTTAAGAGTCTAAATTGAGATCTCTTGCATGATGGACATTTAAAAAAAGAACAGTACCAAGAGCGTAAACAATATCACCTATAAAGGAATAGCATCAATTACTTAGGGAGGTGATAAGTAATGACAAGTAAGGTGCATTATGCCAATCAAGAAAATATTAGAAGTTGCAAGCAAAAGAAGCACAAAAGGGTCTTTCATTAACACAAAAAAGTGGAATCGCTGATAACGGAGAAGTCTGAAACAATTAGGAAATTTTTTCTTTTGTCTTTAGAAAGCAACTAATTGTGACTAAGCCCCGGGGATAATTTTAATAAGATGGACATCAGAGCAGACAAAAAAAAGAGTGAAAGGGAAAGAATAAAACCATATTTAGATTTGCATTTCAGCAGGACTTAGCAATCTAACAGAATTGTCATCAACTGAAACAAGATTTTAGCTGTTAGGCCTGACAACACGTGGAAAAGAAGAAGAGTTAGAATTAAGGCAGCAAAGCCAGTACTTACACTTTTTTCCTTCCTTTTTATATGTATCTTGGGATTCACAGAATAGTTGACTAAACTGGGATATCTGAAAATCTACTAAAACAAATTATTCAAAATCAATTTCCAAGCACCTGGGGATAACATGACAATAAACAGACAACACAGATTTGCCAAGAAATCATATTAAACCATCCTAATTTAATTTTTTTTGGTCAGAGTAATTAGACTAGTGGATAAGAATGAAGAAATATTTGCAATGTATCTTAACCTAAGCACATAAGAGAAATACAATTTTGCTGAAAGTGCTAAAAGATGAGCTCACATGGGCTCAAAATAATGAATGCAAAAAGCAGATTTTGACAGAAGATTACAGCAGAGAAGATTTCTGCTGGGATTCCAGAAGGCTTGTTTGGGTCAGTCATCATTACGTATTGTCATGAATGAATAAGACATAAAAGACATTGATATCCTAAATAATTTAAGAGTAGCCTATTCTAAAAATTTATAAAATTACTTTGATAAGTTCTGGAACAACAAGTGAGAAATTTCAGGAAAGGAAACACTATTAGAGTTTAAAAGAAAACATTCAAACATGAAAGTGAGATGTGTGAAAATGGTTAATTCAACAGAAAATTGTAAAATTTTGAATAAAGAATATGTCCAAAATTTAAAGAAATGGAACTGTTATTAAAATATACAAAGGTCTTCATTTAAGAAATTGCCAAGGGCCTGTATCAGAAAAACATTTAAAAGTCTATGATTGTATTTAGGCTTACTAGACAATCTGATGACTTCAAGAGATCTCAGCATCTTCACCCAAAGCTCTCACAGGTCTTCATTACAAGTGCTTAACATTATTCTGTTAACTTTTGAAAATGATATCCAATTTTGAACATAAATAGACCTACCATTTTATAGCCATCCCTCTACTGTATGAATAAGCACTGTGCTAACTACCAAGACAAGGTCTTTATCTTACAGTTCTTACCAGTGAATCTGTATTCCGACCATAAAATATTCCATCCACTCAAAAAATAAATTCAATTTATCCCAGTTGCAGTGTAGGCGTTTACAAATTTGTGGCAGCTTGTGCACAAGTCTGCTCTAGAACAAAAAAACTAACATAATCAGAAGCAAAGATTATATATATTACAGATTTTGTTTCAATATTTTGATACATTAGTTATAGCTCCAAAGAATATCTTAATGTTTTAAGAGGCAGGTTCCACATAATGTTGTATAGCCTGCACATGGGAAAATGGTTTATACAATGTAGTTACTTAGAAAAAAAAAGGAAAATACAGACAATTCTAATGAAGACCTTTTATTCACATCAGCTTTATGTATTTCCTGGCTACATTTTATAATCCTACGGGTCCATCTTCCAAACGGTTACTTAGCACAAATTAGTCTGTGCCTCACTTTCTGAGTACACATTGCTCAAGAAAGAGGTAACAGGGAGAGGAACATTATTACTACAAGGTAGTAACACCCCAATCAACCATTTCTGCATAGCTAGTAAAGACACTTTATTTCAGAAGCTTTATAATTCCTTTATTGCAAACCCCATATTTATCAAAAGCTAAAACATTAGCCTTTAAGAGGGTAATATATATATATAGTTTTAATTCAAGGAAGCAGCATTATTTAACATGTCGTATTTTAAAGAAGGATCTCTGTCGATTCTTGAAAATATCTTCACAGGATTAGCTGTGCACTAGCTACATTTTGAGTTCTTAACCAGTATAAAGTGCTGCCTGGCTCTCTGATTGGAAAGGTGGATTTGATTACATTTCTGATAGGAATCATTTTATAAGCATTCTGAGTTGTCCAAAGGCATCTCCTTGCCTCACTGGATTGAGATTGCAGAAAATTTTTTTTCAGCCAAAAAAACCTCCATATTTTTTCTCTGGCTCCTTGTGACATGATATTTAGTTTTGGTGCTAACTTTTTTCAATGTTTATTTATGTATTAAAATGAAAACTGTGTTTGTATATCTATGTTTAATAATTATAACAGAGAAGCAGCAAAAAATTCTTCTGAAGGTACAGATCCCTGTGAAAAATGCAGCACAAGACCTAGACCTTGCTAAAACATAGTGTCTCTGTGCCAGCTAACAAACAAGTCTGTGGGATTAAGGAGAGTTCCATTGGACAGACTGAAATTCACATATTACCAAAAAAGGCAATGGAATACAGAAATAAAAGTTCCTTAACTTGAGATAACAAGTAAGCAAAAGATAATTGGGAAGAAACTCTGCAACATCAACAGAATTTGGCAGTTGGGGTACATTTTAACAAATCTTGAACTCAACCAATGTTCCCATCATACCATATGGGTCTCATAGCTGGAAATTCACCAGCAGTGCCAACAGATGTCAAAAAGCTTTCAAAGTAACAAAGTTAGAAAAGATTGTATGTATTAACTTAAATCAATGTATAAACATGCCAAAATTTCTGAGTTCATCAGCTTTCTTTCTTCTTCCTGCACTTGCCCTAAAGACCATGAAAATATTCTGAGGCTCACATGAAAAATGAAGCCTGGGTATTTTCCATTGCAGGGAAGGAAAATGAAGATGCAACATGTTAAATGAAATCCTCTCCAAATGAGAGTTCTTGGAATAGAAAAAAAAGAAGTGGATTTAGGAACACCATTAAAAAAACAACACAAAATCAACAGTACAGTGGTGGCATAACCTTAGTTCCATCAGCCGTATTTGATTCTGTGGGAAAGATTAAATGGAACAAAAATGTTGCATAAACACTAACATTACATTAGGGGAATCTGAACTTTTCAACCTTTTCAACAAATCCTTCTGAAGAGGGGTGCATTCAGGCTGAGAAAAAAAAGCTGATTTCTCTCTTTTTTTGGCAAACATCCAGGAATGTTCCTCTTCGTTCTTTATAAATGTTCCCTCCCACCCATGCCATGCAGACAAAAAATATTCTACCAGTTTAGTGGCCTCAGATGGAAGGGAATGGATCTAACACCAAGTGAGAGAAGATAGAAACAGTCCATCTCTCCAATCTGTTCATTAAAATGTGGCTTGTTGGCTCATACTATGAGAAAACATGGGAAGTTTGCCTGAAATATTAAGTATTTCTAAATACAGTATTTTTATTTACTGCATAAATTATGTGAAAGTAAAATGTAACAGATACAGTGAATAATCTAAAGTCATTAATTCTTTGGCATTTCTCTTTAGAATGAAACAGATGGAAATAAAAATTTACCTGTCGTAGTAAAATGCAATGAAGGAAATACATGCCTACACAGAAAATCAACACAGAGGTCATTGTAGTGTTTTTATTTTTCCCTTCTTCTGTGAAATGATTATTCTATCTTCTCAAGCAAATGAGATAAACACCAATATTATCAGGGGAATTTTTATTTACAACAAATGGATGCCTTTTGTTAGCAGTCTTCTCTGTATGGGACACTTGAGGTTTAGAATTTGTCAGTATTACAGAGTGGAAGACAACATGGTCAATAAGTACAGTGTTCCAGTATCAAAATCTACATTTTCCTCAAATAGCTTAAGTACTTTTCATTAAATAATTAATGATATAGAATGAAGCAATTGTGATTTTTCTTTTTTCCTTTTAGATACAATTTAGAGGATTCAGCAGATGACCATTGGAGAAGATTAGGGCTCTATGGCTACATGAAGCACATTTTTTAGTAACAATTTCTGGGTAAGAGTTTTATGTATTGTTTACAGGGAAACTTTTCCTTGATACAAAAGACCACTGTCAGGGCATCCTAACCACATATACACAACTTATGGCCTACCAGAGTGAAATGCAGTATTTTGCAGTTGCTTGTAAAATGAATTTGTCACAGGTTATAAAGAAGAACTTAGTCCATTTTTATAGAATAGCAATTGTGTTTTACAAAATGTTGAAGCAACCAGGTATTTGATACAAAACACATCACTTTTATAAAAGGCAAGTTAGAGAACTAAAAGCACTCCGCCTTTATAAAAGCGATATTAGTGCTGCCAGTCAAGAGAAATAAAATATGAAGGGAGCTCATTTTGCCTCTTCCCTCTGGGACTGATACACAGGTAAAAAGCCAATAACCTAAGTTTCATCACCTGGCTAACTGATGAATTATGTCAACACTATTTAGTCAACAAATTTCAACACATGGACTATAGAACCCTGAGAATCTGTGGACTAATTTTAAGAGGTCTATAAAAAAGTGTTAATAAAAACCTAATCATAGATACTGTATATGATCAATGGAAGTTTCTAATTTGGTCTACATCACCAGTGAAATATCCAAGGAACAACAGCTGAACAATCACTGGTACTTGAACCTGAAGGATCACATGGGATTGTATATTGATGCTTCTACATTGTGTTAAAATTAATATCTGAATTAACAACTAGTAATGTAAATAAGTTAGCCTATGTTTTTCATTTTCTGATCTACTGAAGGAGAGCTGTAGTGCACTCTTAAAGTATCTTTAACATGCTAACCAAATAAAATCACATAGATTATCCAAAAGAGTAGGACCTCAGCTGCAAACAAATTATAATGAAATATCAGTGGAGTAAGCAATAACTCTTACCTACAACAGACCATGACAGCAGTGTTCCTTAAATCATGAAACTATTCAGGAAGATATTCAGCAATAGTCAAGACTAAGCATAAATTTTTGTACTTTTCCTGTCATCATACATATATATAGATATTTAAGTGTGTACATATCTGTGGTTTATATATAAATATAAATATATATACAAACATATATACATATACATTTTAAAAGATCTTCAGTCAAACTTCTCAGGGAGAGTTACACAAAAGCAAGACAATTTCTACAGAACTCAGGAAACAGTGTATCACTGAATCTTTACCATATATTGTATTAGAGCAAGCATAGCAACTTCAAAGCCAGTGCAGCTATTTTGCAGTATTTGAAAGATTATTTTTAGCTACTCATGTTAAGTAATCATTTCCAGGAGCCTACAAGAATTACACAATTATTTATAATGTAATATTTTACTGATATTATTAATTTCTCACACAGGATCACTATAAGCTTTAATTCCTAAAATAAGGAAAAACAAAGTATGTATGAGAGGCAGCTCCTTTGACATGCTTGTAAATAGTCATGACAGAACTAAGGCAGTGCATATCATGCCTTTCAGTCAAGTACATCAGATCACAAAAGATTCTGAATATCAGATCTTAAGTATACTATTTTAGCAGAATATGCACTATGCAATACTGAAAGTGCTGTAATCTTCATTAGCAACAGTAAGACTTCCAGAAATCTCCTAATTTTCTATTCAGGGAAAGTTTCTCAGCTGTCATGTACTAAAACTCATTTGGCATCTGAATTTCACAGAAGTCCAGTGTTCTACTGTATTTTCTAGTTGAGCTGTTACTAGTACAAAAAAGTACAGTGGTATGCCTGGCAGTCACAGATCAAATTCATGGTTCACCTGAGGTTTAAAGTTTTATTTAAGTTACAATTCTGCCTATCTCTCTAAGAAGAAAGCCCCTAATAACAACTCATTAGAAGGTGTTCCCCTAGTTAAGACTGCACAAGAAAGCCCAGAGCTGCAAACTGATGAAGGCTGGAAGAACATTCTGGGACATTTTCTCTTCAGGCCAGCCCTGTTCAGACACCCTTTCCAAAGCCCTTGCTTTTAGGCACTGCCAACGACTACACAACAAATTGATTAGTCTTTAGTCTGTATGTTCTTCATCCTTCACTGATGTGTCCTAGGCTCAGCATCATTTAGTTAAGGATGTGACTCATACAGTTGAAACGCTGTATCTTTACAGAGGCCTCGGAAATTCATGGGCGAAAGCCCACATGAAGAAATGAGAACAGGACACTTACAAGACCTATCTCCTCCCACAGTATGTGCACAGGTTACGGTTCTCAGGACACTCAGGAGGATATTCTGTTGTGAAGGAGTTGAGGCTGTTTTCACTTCAGGCTGTTCTGTATTCACTGTCAGCCCTGTCCAGTGAAGAAAAACATGCCCAGACCATGGCTGTGACACTCAGGCATGTTTCCAGTTGACAGGCATCATTATAGTGCTCTGGACTGCATGTGAGGAAGGATGTAGATGTAAACATGGTATCTGTTAAATAATTTCTGAGGGAAATGCGGAGATGGAAACCATATGCAAAAATTGCAAGAAAGATAACAGGTAGATTTAGTTTTTTGGAAGAAAATTAGTGTTGGTATATTTAGACTATGACATTAAACATGAAACTCTTACTTTTTTGCTTTTTTTCTTACTGACAACCTGTTTTGATTGCTATTTCCTTCTCTAGGCATAGGAACACATGCTCCAGTCAGCAGTATTTTTACATAGGTGCCTAAAGTCCAGGAAACTCAGCTTCTAGCTACATTTAAAGTGTGTGTATGCCTTCACTTGACTTTCTCAGCATTGACTTTTGCAGCTCTTTCTTTTGAAGACTTGATCAGTCTTCAGGTAAATATAGTACGCATTTAAGTTCCTAACCATTCAAATATGTGACTGAAGGTCAAGCCTATTAGACTTGCTTCAACTCACATCAATTATCCTCCCCATTGAAAGTGATGTAACTGTGATTCCAGCTAATTAAGTCTGTAATATTGAGATAGAGTGCTTAATAAGGCTCAACACAGGCAAATCAAGTTAACTCTGTCAATCTTCTTTGCTATAATGCATTTTGTTATATAAACATTCCGACAGCCTAAGATTTGTAGATTTGCATTTGTGTGCCTTTTTTTCTGATAGACATAGGCAAATTTGCTCCTCTTGTGGTGAAATATCCTTCAGTGGCATTCAATGGCATTGAACTAAATATATCCTGATATTGAAAAGCCTATTTTACATTCTAGAGATAATTTATCACCTGTAAGTGAGAAAACCAGAGAAATATCCTCCAAGCAGCATCTGGCTGATAACTGTAAACAGAGAAGTATCTATCCAGTCATTCTTAGCAATCAGTGTTAATTTTTACTGTTTCTGCCTAGCTGTAGATAATCACATTCCTGTTAATTTACAGCTATGTTCTCATCCTTAATTTAAAACTCTAGTGAGATTTTTATTTTAGTACCTGAACAATCATTTGACAATGTGTGAAGTGGCAGAAGAATAGTAGTAAACCTGAGACCTAGGTTTTGTCCAAGGGTGAATATTCAAAGTAGAAAAGCAAGTAAAATTCCTATCTAAAGGGGCATCCAAACAATGAGTCCATTGATGGGTGGCTGGTCACAACTTAGCCTGTTGTCATGCAATGCTCCTTTGTCTTCCTTGTCTCACATCATCTGAAAGGATGTTGATGCAGGAATTTGGAAAAGCTGGGAATGCTTTTTCTTCCTTTCTGGGGACTATTAGGAAAATTCCTATACTACTTCTTTGTTTCAAAGCACAGGAATGAGCTAAGCAGACTTACTGAGGTAATTACAAGCAGCCTCAGCTCTGCTTGAAATACACAATAGAGGTGAGGTGGACCACAACACTCATCTGTGTCTTATACACCTGCCAGAGCTTTAAAGCTGGACTACACTACATTGTAAGTTATGGTTAAAGCTTTTTGAGATTGAAACTGAATTAGGAAACAAATTCAGAATAAACCTCAATTTAATATTCAGTGTAAACACAGAGATGGCAGTTTTAATCACTGCAGATGGAACCTCCACTGGTATAAACTGATTAACACCAGTATATACAAGTTAGAGTTGTGATTCTAAAAATTTACAATGAACCTGTATCTTACACTGGAAATTCTCTTCACATAAAATGTTTTAAT
>QWTY01004578.1:124183-148201 GCA_008033365.1 Pseudorectes ferrugineus | reverse complement strand
CAGTTTTATATCTTACAGTTTTATGCTTTAAATAATACAAAACCTGCGTCAACTCTATTAACAGCATGGGCTGGGTCAAACATGTTTGGCTCCCTGTTTATAATACTTGAACTGGCATGTATTTAATTTCTATCATCAGCTCAAATGTTTAGCAGTGGTAATATTTCAGAAGCACCTAATCTTTACTTAGCTTTTTTATTTTTTGTTCTAATAGGCAAGAGAGCAGAAAACTATTTGTGTGGGAATGACAGAGGGTAACAGAGGGTGGTTCTTGATCTTCAGTGAGATGCTTTTAATCTTTCCCAGAAATGTCTTGTATTGAGACTGAAATCAGACACTGTAGCAAGGCTGAGGCACTGTTTTCAGCTCAGTACATGTGCACAGCTGAACTGCTGTGTGCTCTACTTCTGTCTAGATAGACACACACATTGCACAAAAGTAGGTCCAATGCTGCTGCTATAGAGCTCTGTCAGGACAATCTGCTTTGTGCTTTCAGGCAAAGTCAGCAGCCCAGTGGTCTCAGGCACAAATTTGTAACTAGAATGACAAGATATTTATTGTGAGCTAACCCAACAGTGGCTGTTTGAGAATACGCTTGCTAAGTTTTAGTAGCTCGGGTATACCCATGCACATCTTTTGAGGAATGTGATTTTCTACTTAGTGTTAACAGCTGTCTCTGGTATCTTGTTCTACCCAACACAACTGACTGGCTGTAGATCATAATGAATTTTACTTCGGCCTTTAGCAAGGCAAGTCAAAGAAATAATTCCAAAAATGTTAAAGTCAAGGAAGGTGAAATCATTGAAGTAATTCTAGAAAGTAAAAATGAAATACATTGTTTCAGTTACTCACAGGTACTTAATAGTACCAACAGACTCACTGGAGTGCTTACAGATCACATGTGTTGTGTGGCAGAAATGTGCTACTAATATCTGTCAAGAAAACATGAAGATAAAGGTCTTGCTACGTAGCAAGACACCTACAATCTAAATCATTGCAGCCAAGTTTCAGTCAGAGCCACAGTTTTCATGCTGCTTCCTCTCACATAGGTTTCCATTCTTAAAATGTAAAGGAAACTAACATTTCAGGGTCTTGACAATAAATTGCAGTGGAAAAAAAATCATATTCCTCCATTTCAACTGTTTAAAATACAGGCGTGGTATGTGATGGCTCATTTGTGCCTATGGATTTGAAAGGGATACAGGAAGAAATAAAAAATAATCCGTGGTCCTGTGGGTATAAAGTAATCCCTCCCACACGCACTGGTGTGGAATTGGTGAGGGCACCCTCAGGGATGCATCCTGTGCATCATGGTCACATGTGGAATGGTCAGTTCAAGGCTCTACTGACAACAGGGAGCAGGAGATGGGAATGTGCCATTGTGTGCATTTATTCCCTGAGCACCTAGGCACTCTGCACATCAGTGATCTGTTTTTCACATCTGAAGATAAATTCCTTTGTAACTGAAAAATAAATGTTTGCTTCTGCATGATAAGTACTGAAGATATAATCAACTCAGTGCTTAGAATCAGCCAGACTGCAAGTATCTTTACTGCATATTTACACAGGGAGCCCATTTCTTTGTTATACAGACATTCTGGTCTCTTCTATGGCTTGACATTTTATCTAGTGAGAAGAAGTTGTTCCAGCTTGTTACCTCCAGCTGGTATTTGGTTTTATGAAGTACTTCTTACTGTCTGGAAGAGTTTTCCTGCATCTCTCGGCATGGCTTATAAAACCTGTCTTGTTCTATTCTTTATTTTTCCAGGAGAAGGGTAGGTAAGAAATTTGCAGAGTTTTGGGTGATGAGAAGATATGTAGGTCACTGAAGGTGAGATGAAAATGAAATGCTTCTGATTTTTAAAATAGAACATGAAACTGGAAATTTGCATTCCTCTATAGACACTTCAGAGGTGCCTAAACTTTTACTGAACAGCACTTAGTCTATGTTCTTTCAGAGCAGGGATACACTCCACTGCTCTCAGCAGGTCAGCTAACCTAGTGCTAGGGAACACAGTGTCGTGGGAGAGTGGGAGCTTCAGACAAGGTTTACTAGAGAAGCCCTCCCTCTGAGTCATCAGGTGCAGAAAGGACCCTGTTGCTTTCTAAACTCCTTCTCAGAGAGAAGCCTGGGAGGGGCTGGAGCCAATCTCAGCCTCAGACTGTCAACAATTCAAGTCTAAGAAATTATAGAGTGTGATTGAACCTTCATACAACTTCAGGATTAATGATAGCAAGTCAGATATATTTATATAAAAATGAATGATTTGTTATGGTAAATGATTAGACAAAGAGATCTTCATCAGAATTATTTACTACACAGTACAGAAGCTAAAATTACTAGTAAAGTATGACAGGAGAGTGCACATTATCCAAGCAATTATATTAAAGCAATTGTAATACAGCTAGCAAAAAGAAGCAATTATTAAAGTAGAGATTGATGTAACTCACCCATGCCAACATCTGGGGCCATATCTCTTCTGCTCAGCCTTGAGGAGAAATTTCAAGGGGCATCCCCACCCAAAGGAGGAATCTTCATACGCATTGCAAGAAGGGATATGTTAGAAGAACCTAACCATATGAAAATGGACTGGACTTTTATAGTGTAAAGTGGTTGACTGCCAGTCATGTGTCTCCAGGTCAGCTTAGCAGCTTATCTGCCAAATCTTTGCCTCACTATCAGGATGTTGATTTGGGGTTGATGTGTCAGACTGGTTTTAGCATAATTCAACACCAAAACCAGCATGATGCCCCTCTCAGTTCATCTCTCATAGCCTTGTAAATAGGGCATTGACCAACTTGCTTGCCCACAATCCAGGGCAGAGCATCCTGCTACACATACCTGACAATAAGGATCCTCTCATAAATTAGCCTTATTGCTGAAGTATTCCTAATACTGACCCTTCATCTAAATTCATTTGAATAAAGGCGTAGAGGTCTCAAAAAATGTATAATTTATGGAAATCAATTGGTTGTTCATGTTTGGAAATCCTACCTGTTTGTAGCATTTCAGTGGACATGAACACGGTACTGTGAAAATCAAAATCTAAGTGTCCTTCTTCAGGGTTTTTAATTCAATATAAACCCCTAACAATATACACTTATTTTTAATAGCCTGTTCTTTGCCATGACCTTCCAAGTTAAAGATGAGAACAGTGTGTGGAATTTCAAATGTCTTCCTGTGCAATGAAAGGCTGTGTTTCTGTTTCATGTTCTCTGTTGGTACTTGGTCAGTCTGTTCTGAACTATTTTCTGACTAGGGAGTGAATGTCAATTGACTTTTTATTTGGTGCAGCAGAATACTCAGTAATCTCATAACCCCCTATTGTGCACAGTCCTAGAATTTTGTATGTAGACCTCCTTATCTTCTGACCCTGCCTCGGGAAGTGAAAGAATCTTTCTGGAATGTTTCAAGCAAGTGGCTGCAAGGTTTGCTGCTAGTATTTATAATGTGGAACTTAAAACAACAGTTTTGCATTCATGCTAAAGCTGCTTCTCCAAGGGATATTCTGCATTTCATGTAGTAACCCTTCATTTTTCTTGACTGTTAGTTTAATTCAGCTCCAGGTTCACCAGATTACTTTTCTTTCAAACTGCTCTTACAGCTGTGCAAGAGCAAAAAGGGAATACAAGAACAATGAACAATTGTAAGTATTTACATTACATTAATATCTCCCAAAACATACTGCATGTAAATTGCACATTCCTTGTGCAATTTCTTCACACGAGTTAAAGTCTGTTCCTGAAAATTCCTGATCCAGTCTCAGCCATGAGCTCAGAGCATGAGCTCTGAATTTTTTTCAAACAAAGTTCTATACTTAGAAAAGTAACTATTTTCTTATTAAAAGCAGCTGATACTACTTATGAATAGGAAGAAAACAAACAGAAAAATATAGCTATGGACCCGTATGTGGAAGAGAAAATTTGGTAGGACTGAGGCTGTTGTTTAGATGAAGTCATGCAACCTATATATCTGATCAGAACTGAGTGTGTGTAGGAGTGCAATTGTTTGTGCAGCAGGTAAGGACAGAAATGGAAACACACACGTCACCCATCTCAGCTGTGACATGGTAGCACAGACCATTTGAAGTAGAGAGTAACTTTTAGGGATTGTTTTGACCCGCTAATACTCTATAAAAGTTCTCAATATACCAGCTGAAATGACATTAACAAAAAATACCCCGTGCTAGCCATTAATTCTGAGTAAGTACCCAGTGTTGATCATTGCTACTAAAAAATGGTGTCTTTTTCATCAAGAATAAATGTCAGTCACTACTCTTAGAGCCTAGATATTTGTTCTCAACAGTCAAGTTATTTGGAAGCCATAGTTCTGTCCTGGTACTTTGTTTATAGCTGAAGTAGGAGAAAGAATATTCTTGCCATCTTGAGAAATAATTTTTTTCTTTCTTTCCATTTTTCATTTGGCACTTGGTCTGGAACGTCAAATGACTCGAATTTCTTACTATTGCTAAGAGACTCAAGCCCAAAGTGGTTTGTTTATATACATCATACATATGATACTGGAAGGATACATCACACTGTGCTCCTGTCAGGACAGATCTGATGTATCAGAATGCCTTTCAGTACTTTTGGTTTACCCACACTGAAAATAGTGAAGCTAATGTTGTGTGAAGACTGCTATGGATGTGACAAGCTATTTATTTGTCCCCAAAAGATACTGCGAAGCACAAGAATTATCTCTCTTCAAAGAAGATGAAAGCTTAACTCCCCTCTTTATCATCAACTTAGTGCATTACTGATGCCAGAAGATTTCTGTGTCTTTCTGTCTTCCATTGTGTATTTATCACAGAAATTCTGGGATGAGGTTGTGTGGCCTGTATTCTGTTAAACTGGATAACTGGATTGTTTTTTTCTGGACTTAATGTTCGAGTCAGACTTAAAAATGGGATCAATCCTAGTAAGGACTGAAATGGTTATGTTCTTTTGCACATTTTCCAGATAATTGATTTTTCAGATTCTTTCATTATGACAGTTAATCACATTGTGAACAACTGCATGAAGCAATCAGAGGCTTTGAGCATGAAACGAGATAGATAGCAGTTGTAAGTGATATTCTTTCTGCTAAAGTGTTTTCTTGCTTTGCCATGTGCTGTTGCCCATCTTCTCTTTATCTGCTCTGGACTGATATGAGTAAACATGCTTACAATAATGACTGGATACTGAAACTTCTGTAGGCTCCCATGGAGATCTTATGGAGAGAGACAACATTTCTCTAGGTATAGTACAACAAAGATGCTTGTTTACCTTGGCAGATCTTAACAAAAGGTACTTGTTGATTTGAGATTCACCAAAGGGTTTTGTTCTTTATCAACAGAGCTGTAGTGGTAACTTCACTTAATGCTTCATCACATTCACAAGCTGCTTCACAATCTGAGAACTTTTGGACACATTTTATCTCATTATCGCTAGAAAATGTTGGTAAAACTTAGTCTGTGCTTATGCACCACAGTTGTCCTCATTCAAAAGTAAAAAAGAAATTAAGAGCATAAAATAGTTGAAACTACCTAACTGATGCTAGAAGTTAGGATGAAGAAGTGCTCTACACTTCACTAAGAAATCGGCTCATAAAAGTTGTCCTCATGCCAGCATCTGCATGTATAGGAGGAACTGCTATTCCTGCAGTTGTTCTAATCTATTTACAGATAAAAACCACAGATGTTGTCACGTGGGAAGACTAAACCTGCATTATTAGAAAAGCTTCTGTTTAGAACCTAGACACTGAAGAAAATCCTTGTAAAAATGAGATACTCCTAGTCTGTGCTCCTCTCCTGCCTCGGGCAATCTTGTCACTGGCAGCTAAACCACCTGGAATGCCCATATAAGCATATAACAAATTAGGGGAAGGAAGGGAAGAAGCAGCCCATAAAGCCTCTTTGTCACTCTCTAAGGTCTGCTATGCAGTCCTCATGACAGATGCTATGATTAAACCAGTAACCAGTCTGGCATCTGGTGATAAGAGGGGAGAGTTTCATTCTGTATACTGTAGTAATAATTACAGTTAATATAATTTTCCCAAAGGTCCTCAGCTGATGTCAGTTCTTCCCATACTGCTGCAAGTTACTGGAAGTTGATATATGATCAAGATGACCAAGAAAGCTGAAAGGTCATAGCAGCATTGCAATATGCTGCTTTTCATGCTGCTGCTGTCAAGTGGGGCCAAGCTTAAAGATTCAAGGGTCTCATCTGCATTTTTAGTACATGTGCAGTACTTGTTCTTAATGCCCCACTACACATAAATACCTTTTTTTCCTCAAAGATTGAAGGGCTCACCTACAGAATTTTTATTTTTGGGGTTTTTTTTCCTTATTCTGGAAATATCTGTAACATCAAGCTGTGTCTTTAAGGAAGAGCTATCTCAGAGCTGTAGTTCGCACTGATGCTCAGATGCTCTTCTTTTGTAAGCTGATGTCTTATTCCTTGGACATGCATCAGTCTCAGTTGCAATGCTGAATGGGTTCTAACTGCTGTGTCTAAAGAAAGGACATTTATCGAGTGAATTGAGCCCATTTTTACCATATTAAACTGAATCCTAGCTCTGACTGAGCAATGACTGAATTATGTTGATGACGTTCTCAATTTCCTGTTTAGCACCTCACTTCTTCTAGTTCTTTTTCCATCAGATATACTTGTTCCATTTTTCAGTGTCTTGACACACATGATCTTTTTAATAATTATATTATTTTTAATGTAATATCAGAGGTGTTACACACATTTGTTTGCAAGGTAGAGTACACCTTGAATTGGTGACATAAATTTAGCTCCGTTGGGTCACAGGACCTCAAAATGCTGCAATATTCCAACCCTCAGTATCTTTTCCAGGAAGACTTACATTTAAAATAATATGCAAATTAGCTTTTTAGAGGAAAAATGGCCAGTATCACCTGGTGGTCTTTAGTGGTCTTTTATGAAAAAAACCCAAACATGTACTGGATAGTTGGTAAAACTGCTGAAGATTTGAATTACTGGCTAAGATCATTGAAGGTCTCTTAGTGGAAAAAGATGTGATGTATCCTTAAGTTAGATGTCAGGACTTAGGTCTGAAATATTGGAGAATTAATGAACTGTTGTCAGGAGGATCCAGGAATGAATGGCACTTGCCAGTAGCAACCTTCAGGGTAGTATTTTACACCTGATGCTAATCATTCATAGGTTTAGAACAGACTGCAGAACAAGCAGGTGGATAAAAGACAAGATTTATTGATCTGTTTTCCTGGTCTTATTGAAGTGAATTATAAAGTCACCCAGTTATTAATCCCTCCAAATTAACTAGTAGGGAACCTGTTTATAGTTGGACTTTGAGACAGAGATGAAAGCGTAAGAGCAGTTCTTTAGTCTTTGAGGAGACACTTGTATTTGGTTGCCTGGATTAATTTATGGATTAATCTCTTGTTCAGCTTCCTGTTTTGGTGGTGTCTAGGAAGGCAGCTGGCAGTTCAGCAACACTGACTAGTGTCAGTGATGTAGAGCATTGGACTGCAATGCTATTAATTGTTTAGAGTTCTGTGGAATGAGTACAATAAATATATCCATATGAAACAAATCTAGTCTTAGATTCTTCAGGAATTGTCAGATGTATGTTATGGGTCCCGTAATTTAGGCACAGTTGGGGTTTCAGTGTGAAGAGACTCTTTGGTGTGAAGTGTGAATTGCCCCTTCAGCAAGAGACAAAAAACCTTGAGAGAATGACTTCAGCAGACATTAAAATCACATATGAATTACAATGCCAGCAGCCTTCAGAGTTATTTTGGTTCATCAAAGGCAAATTTATTTAACTGCAGTATGAAGGCAGAGTTCAAGCAATGTATTTCCCTTAAGGGTTGGAGACCTGCTAATTTAAGATAAGGCTTTAATGGTATATGTATAATGCAAAACAGTTATAAGGTAAAAGTTGCATATCTATAATTTTCAGCCCATGCAAGTGATACAGTTTGAGCAGAGACAAAACATATATGGACAAGCTAAGTCTGCTTTGATCAGTACTGACTGACATTGATTGACACTGATCCATAATGTTATGAACACAAGTCCTTGTAAGCTATTTATAGATTACTCCTGAGCTTATGCTGTCCAATGCATGAAGCAAACACAAAAAACCCAGAATGTTCCCTTTTTCTGCTCCAGTCACCTTAATGGTGTCTTTTACAGGCGCATTTTGATGAGGTCCCTATAAACCGTCATAAAGAGAGCATGCAGTGGGTGCACTTGCACTCTTCTTGTACTTTTTGTTTCTGCTGTCAGAAATCTGAGGAAAAAAGGAAAGCAGATGAGCATCCTACCTAACACTTCCATCTTGTTCACTGGTGGGGTTATTGAAGTCATCTGTTCCCGTGCTGTTTGTCGCAAACAACTGACTGAGCAGCACTGTCACTTGTGCCGCCGGTGATGCCATCTCGTACTCCCAGCAGACCAGCAGTTCTCCAGAAAAGTGGCTTATACCTTGGGGAACAGATGGAGAGGAAATAGTCATGGCCAAAATGAAGAAATCAGTATTTATCCCTACAGCTTCTGTAAGTGCAGATACTGTTCCTTTGTGCAATGGGCACTAACCCCAAGCATTCATTTTCCTGGTGGCTGTGGCATCCAGCAAGGTGAGCTTGAATGGACATGCCATTTAGTGCTGCCTCCCACACATCCCAAGGGCCAGCTCTGTTTTCCTGCAGGCAGTTCTGGTCTGCTGCCTTTGGCTGGCTGTGTCCCATACAGTGCTCTTGCTGCTGACAGACCCACGGAAGCTGCTGCCATGATGACCTGTTCTGGGACGAAATTTCTTCTCCATCTGGAGCCTGCACACTGATGAGCCTGCTGCTGCTGTTTGTTGCTGCTTATCGCCACCCTACATTTCCAGTGGGATTCTCCTCTTTCAGTGACACTTGTGCTTCCTTCTGAAGTGGCTTTGTAGTGTAGAGACACCCAGGTGGGTTGCAGTGGTCCCTCAGCTAACCTCTGCCAAAACAAGACAAATGCATGAGGAATGTAATTAGTTTTCTGCCCAGAAAAATGAGTCTCGAGGCCAGAATCACCTCTGCAGGCTCACGAGGAAAGGCTGCCTTGTAAGCAGTCTTCCATCTGCCCCATGCACACATCTGCCGCCTTGTTTTGCTCACACCTTTTACTAACTTTGTCCTTTCACAAATTTGCTCTGTTTTCAGTAATTATGACTGTCTTCCTTCACTCACCTTCCTTTTTTCTCATGGACTAAAGGCTTTTTTTCCTATGCTCTGTAGTCTCCTCTAACATCATTCCCTGAGCAGTGCTGTGTATAGACCCAAGATCTGTTTGTCATGAAAACACTAAATACCAATCTCTTTGGGTGGTAGCATTATGTGTTGAGAGACTAAATTTGTGAACCTTATTTTTCCATCACAGACAGGACGTTATTTTTACCTTGCACTCCAATTGCTGCATACTTCACTGCAGTGAATTTTACCAAAGCTAATTAGATGTTGGAATGGAAAAGCCTTCATAACTTTTCTGAAGAAATGATTTAGTATCTCCCTCCTGTAAGTAAGTCACTGAAGGAAGTTTTGCAAAGAGAAGATGTAGTAGGCATTCTGTGCATCACAGCATCTTTTACTAAAAGACATAGGATTTAAGATATACTGTAGCATTGCTTTGGGTTAGACTATTTTGTTTTTCTGACAGAAAAAAAATAAATGCATTCCTAGACCCTAATTCTAGACATGGATTTTCCAAAGCTGTGTAGAATTGCTGAGTGCTCTGAGTGCCCACTTCCATCAGACACTGAGTTCCTGTCAAAGCTGCCTTGAAAATGCTGTGTGTTCAGCCTGTCTGCGCTGAAAAATTAGCCCAAAGTGCCTTCCTTTTCCCTGGAGGTTAGACCAGACCAAAAAGAGTTTCTAAACAAGTTGCTGTCACTAATTACTACAGTAGCACTCTGGAACGGATGACAACAAGGTGCTTCTGAGACAGTTGCTTTTTATTTTGGAAAAATTTTGAGGCAGATAAATATATCCCAATTTCTTGGAGTGCTTTCTGTTCTGTTTGACTTCAGGCATGTGATTTATTTACAATGAGCACTGAAATATGTTGTGGAGCCATGGTATTTAAAAGAATGCCTTTCCTGAGGAGCAGTGCCTTCCTTATTTGTTTTGTAGAAAAATGAAATGTCCCCTTACTTGTGGGAGATCACTGATTTTTCAGTGAGGACACTCAAAGTGACTGTAGTTCATCTAAGCTCACTTTGTGAAACTTACTGATAATGACGGGGAAGAAAAATCTTTGAACAAGGAACACTGGCTAATGCTTTCACAGTGTGCTTAAATGAACTCTTGCTTCTTTACCTGCTGACATGAGGCTTCCCACTCTCAAGTGTGAGAAGCAACTATTCTGTATGACAATCACTTAGTGGCTACTTAAGCACCTGCTTCGTTCTTTCACTTTTAACCTCCCACATTATCCTCCCACATTATTAAAGCAGGCATTGAGAAAGAAGGAAACATGCATGAATAAGTAAATAGCCTCCCAAACAAAAGCTTTGTGCACATTTGCTGAGTGTAAATGTAGCTGGGACCACCACAAGTGTCCTGCAGGTGCATTATTTATTTGCATTTAAGTTTGCACTCTGATTGGCTTTCCTGCCTCCCGGAATCTGCAGGCTGGTTTGACAAGTGTGCGGAGCTGTGAACTCAGCTGGTTGAAATCCCATTTTTCTTGCACTTCCTATTTAAGTAAGGAAATAACATGATATTTTGTGTCACCCAGCAATGGAGGGATTTCCCTGCCTTGAAGGAGACTTGCTAGACTGTTACTTGCATGTACTGATTGGAAAAAAAACTTTATCACCATGCTTTGATACTTGATTGGTTCCAGGATAAACCTATTCTCTCTTTGGGCAGAACCTACCGGCAAAATTATGGTAGGTACTGAGCCCCATTTTTCTCTTCATTGAGAAAATGAAGCACCCAAGCATGCCCAAGAGTCCACAGTGGTAGGATTCCGGGACCAGTTGTTGGCTTTTAGGATATCCTGTTTCTGCAGGATCAAGCAGAATGAAGGTAAGGCAAGAAAATTTAAGTTTAAGTATGCCCTTTGTAAGTACCAAGGAGAATAATATAATGTTCTCAGTTTAGTGAAATTAATTCTGCAAAGCTTTTGGGAAACAGTATGAAACAAAACTGGTTTAAGAGACAGACTTGTTTGATCAGAGCACGGAAGCAGAACGATGGCTGAGCATCCAGAATATTACCTGAGACTAAAATTAAATATATTCATCAGGATAAAATTTTATTATTGTTCAAATGTACTTGCCATTAGGGGAAAAAAATAAAAAAGAACAAAAACCAAACGAACAAACAAAACAACAACAACAAAAACCCAACCAACCACAAATGTGTCTTTGTTGAATCAAGGCAAAACTTGATATTGTTCCTGTCTTCCCCTGGAAAGGAAAACCTGTGAAATTATTTTTCATCAATTTGCTGAAGAGAATAGAGGTACTCTTTAGAATACTCTGATACTATTGAGATAATCTTCAGAATAGTAGCTGATGTGGGAAATCAGTGTCCCAGATGTTATGGTTACATCTGTCGATACTTTTGAGACCATTCACGGGTTTCTTCTGTTCAGGAAACTTCAATGATCGCTAAATACAACTTCTCACCTTCTGCCTCTGACCTCTGCCACACAACAACCAAACTCTAGCGAGAAGACCCAATGGAAATTGATATTAAGTTGCTTGACTGAACCTTTTGAGTGACTTTAATTTAACCATGGAGTATGTGTTTGTTTTAAAATTAATAGCTTTTTTGTTGAAAACAAATTTTCACTTGCAACTGTTTCTTTCAAGTATAAAGAGAGTTGACTCTAGATTTGCTCTTCTGAGTAGCAGTACTTGAAAAGCTACTGAGGCCTTTTTTCTTTCTTTTTCATTTTTCTCCTCTGTGCTTAGAGACCAAAGTAAATTGACATAAATTTCTTTACTGATTTTTTTTTGTTCAGAGACCATTTGCAACTGAATACTGTTCTTTCATTTTTGTACAATTATAGATGTTTTCAAGCACTAGCAAAATCTGTAAAACTTTCTTTTTACACATTATTCTTCCCCAAGACCTCGGCATATGTACACACATATATGGTCCAAATTCTGATGGACTTCAAACTAAATTGTGCTTTCAGATCGTTTTAGTGAAGTGGACATTTTCATAAACACACTTTGACATTGACCTGGCTTTAATCCAGATGCTAACACATTGTTAGCATTAACAGGCGATAAGAAAAATGGTCATTTCAGAATATTTATGCATTAATGCCATAAAATATATTAATAGGCTTGAAGGCATTTTTATGTTCTGTACAGAAAAAGTCAAGCCTTCACTGTGTTCTTAGACCACTGAATTTTAAGTTTTATATTTAAGAGTAATCAATCTCAGAAATTTATGTTAACCATTTGGGGGTTTAGAATTACTGTATTTTTTTTTCCTTTTTCAAGCATAGCAACTTTCAATAACTATGGAGATACAGCTTAAGGAGTGAAGGGAATATAGTAATTTCCTTAGATATATCATACAATTTGTGATGAGTCCTATTTATTCTTCAAGTTTGCTTTAAATTAGCAAGCAATGTTCTTAATATATAGTATGGGGCATATAAGAAAAACAGATTTATTTCTTCAGTGGATGGCCCACACAGAAGTCTGCTTCTAGTACCATTTTTTTTACTTACTAGGTCAGTTTAAGGGTCCTATGGTGATAGTCCCTCTTGCATTAGCACCCAATTTACAAATAATCTGGGTGCCCATTTCCACAGGGAGCCAGAGCTGTGGGCTCCAAGAGCAGGAGACCATTTCTTTCTCAGCCATGGCAGGGCTTGGCTTTCATTTGACTCTGAGATGCATTTTTCAGCAGACTTAGAGTTCACAGTTCTACCTGATAAAACATAGCTCTCAAGCCCAGCATTTCTCAACCTTTTAAAATTCAAAGGATGCCTTAGCATTGCTGAAACAATCAACAGACTGTATATCAAACACTGCTGCAGCAGCTTCCTTTTGTCAAATCCTGCAATTTTTGGCTAAGATTTGAGATTTCATTTCATCTTTTATTCCTGTCTTTGTCTTGTGTGTGAATGCAGATATGCATATGATGTTGTGTTTGGGGGCTTTTACTTACAGATGTTTTCTTAACTACATTCAGGTGCTTTTTTGAATCACAGAATGTGTCAAAAACCACCATTTTGAAGCCATCAGGAACACAGAACCTGTGCTTTTTGTCATTCCTTCATGCATTATTATAGCTCTATTAATATTTTTGGAAAATCACATTGTTTCTGCACTTCAGGATCCAGCTGTTCCTGGACTCTTTATTAAGGGGTCTAAATAAGAATTTACTATTATTATTGCTAAGAGCACTGCAAAAATGGTCTGTTTTGCTCCTTCAGCACCACTGTGAACTTTTAATGTGTACTAATCTATTTATCTAGGCCATATTCCCTTCAGTGCAGAAAATTAACGGTGAGGTTTTAAATTGGCTGCATTTCCATATTATGAAGTTGAAATGGGAATGAAAGGATATTACAGGAGGCTACAGAATTAAAACACTGTTGGAATAAATAGCCCCCATCATAAACACATCAAAGTCTACATGATTTTGAGCCCTTACTTAGACCTTGAGGATACCCATCACCTGGTTGTCTTGCAACCCTTCTGAAGAACAGAGGAGGTGCATTAGGAACAGCATTACCAGATAAAGAGAGGTGATGCTGCCCCTCTACTCAGCCCTATAACTATTACTTTAAGACATGGTTAAGCATAAAGCTAGTTATCTTTGTCTTTGGCATATGAAATAACTCAAAAAGGACAGGTCAAGTAAGGTTTCTATACTATTTCTAATTTCATGGAACAGCTTTTGGCAAGACTCAAAAAGAATGACTTCAGATGAGAGCATTTTTCATGATAAAAACAAGGCAATAAAGTGGCTGGGCTAAATACATGATTGTCTCTCATAAATAAGTAAAATGAAAGTAGAGAGAACATCTGTGACCACAGAAGAATTCAGATAATAGAAAATTTAACACATTTTACTTTTGAAGACTTGTACTGCATCTAAAGAGATTCCAGTCATCCTGGCTTTATTCATTTTATAATGAAAAATATATTGGACATTGCTTTTCTGTAGAAAAAATGGTTATTATTCTACTGAATGTTAGAATAATTTAGCCTCTAAACCAGCTAGATTATGCATCTTGCCACAAAGATTGTACTTGAAAACAGGCAGTAGAAAAGCATCAGTTATGAAATATTTCTCATATTTCTAATATTTGGATATTAGATCCAAAAAAAAAGCCTACTTAGCAAAACAAGACATAAGTAGACTCTACTCTAGTTTATCACAGCTTTGTCATCCCAGCTTTGAAAAGGACATTTTCATGGTAATCTAATTGCTGAAAGAAAAAGTGTATATTTTGGTATACGTATATTTTGGTCATCATAAACATCATTAGGGGATTTTGAATACCTCCTTTCGATATGAGGGTACAGTGTTGTGCTTATCCAATAATAATTTTGGTTATGAATACTCCTATTACTTACTAGCATTTCAAGTCATAGATCTAGTAGCAGATTCCAAGCCACCAGATGCAAATGTGAAGTGAAAGACTGGATTTTATAGCCTTTACATGTCCCACTGTGTTGTGTGTTCCTTTATTCTTAGAGTAATGCTGTGATCATTCTGTTGGGAGCCTCCACCAGATAATTCTAAAGTTTATTCTAGCTGCCTAACTGCTTGTTTAGACAATCAATATCAGTCCTGTTGAAACTGGAACTACACAGATTGTTTCACTGTTCCATTCCCTATTACTGATAAACCAAGCCAAGGTGAACTTTAAAAATATCATAACTTTATAACAGACTTCACAATGACTTGAAAATTAGTTAAAACTACCAAGTTCTATCAATTTAAGTATATGAATTAAAGTGATGATGAATTATATTAGATGCAGTTAACAGGTAAACTTTTGCAGCTAACTTGGTTTATCTTTGTGCTGCATTAGTAGCATAAAATAACTATAGCCTAAATCTGAAAGAAAATTGTGATCCACCTAATGATTTAAAAATGTAATGTACGTTTGAAAAAAACCCCAGTCTGTTTCTCACACACAGCTCCTGAGTTTCTGCAGGAACAACAAACGAGATAATCTGTAGGGGAGAGGATATTTGAGTTACATGTGGCAGGTTTAATTTTGTTACGGAGATAGAGATATTTTTCATATATGTATATACTCTGCAAGGATGACAGTGTACAGTGTGCCATCTGCTCATTTCTACTCTTTCCATATTTATCACCAGTAGACACTGAAGTTTTCATTTTCCTCAGTGCTCTGAGTTTCTTCTGTGTTTAAATTTTTTTCCCTGAGACTTAAGGAAAAAACCCACAGACAGAACGGAGTGGTCAGCAAATCCACATACTCAAGGGAACAAAATAGACCAAGTGTAACATTGGTTACTGCTTTTACACACCTGACAAATCTGTCCAGAGGCAATGGCTGGGGATCCATATACATTTATGTAAATGAAAGAGATTCTTTGCATTGAGATAAGCCTTGTAAACCTATTTTCTGGAGAGTCTTTGCAGCACGGTTGCATCCTTAACTTCTACAACTCAATACCATTTTTGATTCACTGTTTATTCCAACTAAGAAATCTTCTTATGAACAATGTTTGGGGTTTTAAGCATGAAATAAATTTTAAAACAATACTGTTATTCTATTCTTCTGCCTTTATGTTTGCTGAATATCCCAGAGATCTCTGATACAATTTTTTCTGTGAATCCCTTGAGTGCTTCTGCACAGGCAGCACAAATTATTTGTCACCAGTTATATCTTCTAATAATGTCCTCATTTTACTGTGCTCCAGTGTCAATACCCAAACCAGTCCCCTAAGTATGTTCAGCCATGGGTTTCTTATGCTGTCTTTATGGTGTTTCCTGGTCAAACTGTACGTATGTCTTATTCCAGAGGTCTGCTACTGGACTAACCTGATCCAAAGAAGTAAAGCAGGTTTGGACATTTTGGGGGGGTTGGGTTTAGTTGGTGGGGTTTTTTGGGTTTGTTTGTTTGCTTGTTTTTTTCAAATTTCTGGACTAATTCATATTCTCCCGGGCACCACTGCTTCTGAGGACTTCAGTAATTAAGGATGGGCCATTTCTTCACTTTTCTGTAATCTTTGAAAAGCCTTTACTTAGGTCTGTGTCTGCATGAATACATTAACTTTCACAACAGTCAGGTTCTTAGTTCCCATTCAACTTACAGTGAATCATCTCTGGGGATGAGCTGTTGCCTGCATTTCAAGTTTGTCCTTCACAAAATGTTCATCTTGAATTAATTACTTTTTTTAATAGAAAAATAACATTTGGTATGATCAAGAAAAATTAAATAATTTCACTAGAGTTAAAAAAAAATTACCTTGTTTTCTCATTTGCAGTCAGAGTTGAAATCCTAGTAACTCTGAGTGATTGTATGACAAAGGGATTGAGCTAGAAGAGATTCTTCTAGAAATATGAATAGCTGAGAAAAGGCAGAGAGTAGCAAGCTGTGAGGGAATAATGTGCTGATAATTTGTATTAGCATTAAATGCACCTCTAAATCTCACATGCTTATATAAAGCTGTGAATCTTTCAAGGCTTATGTATCATGATTTGCACAAATTATTAATCATCTTTGGAGAGAAAACAAATACCCAGAGGTGCCAAGATCAACCCATTAAAGCACAATAATAAAGGGGATTGAAACACGTAAGTTAACAAACAATTAGAGATAAAGCATTATCAATTTGAATGTTTATGGCTAATAAACCACCCTCTCAACTAATGTACTTCTAATCTGTATAATTTTCTTGTGATTTAGTATATGGTATTTGAGATAATTGTGCTGTAGGTTGCTAATTTAAAAAAGTAGCAATTGGAGACCATGGCATGGGAAGCAATAGTGTCTGAATTAACCATAAAATGCATTGTTAACCAATCCAAGATTTTTTTCACTGTTAAAAAGTAATGTCACATCAGAACTTGCAGTTAGTGTGTCTCTTTGCACAAAGCTATTTGGGGCTGTGGCACCACAGTATTCTGAACACAGCTGACTGCAGTGCAGGCAGAAAATACCACAGCTGAAGAAATAATCTATAATGAAGAGCTTGTTCCACAAACGAATCATTTTCTCATTAGGGAACATGACAATCAAGATTCTTACTAGCTTAATCATCCAGGTTCACCGATGACAAACTCTTCCCTGCAATTTCTCATCCTTTAAAGTACTTGGATTAGTTATTGCTGCAGATCAGTTCTGTAAATTTAAATTCTTCAACTACAAATATTCACCTCTGGAGAAAGTAAAAATTAGCTTTGAAACTACTGCTACATAAACTATGCACTTTCATTTTTCATGAACAGGGAACAATTAAAATTTAATGATTTGTATGTTAGTTGAAAGTTAGCAGAAATAAAAAGCTGCTAGTTTGAATTTTAATGGAAACTGAAAAATAAATTTAGTCAACATTGCATCTTTATATTGCTATAACTCGGGCTGGTCCCACAATAATACTTGAATATTTTACAAGATTTCCTGTTTCTAGAAATCACCAGTAAAGATCCAGTGCATGTGCTGAACACAGTGTGATCTTCCTGGGCAGCAAAAATATTATAGGTGACTCCTTTCTACCCCACACTGCCAGGAACAAGACTGGGAAAATGGCCAATGTTGAACAATAATACCAGCTCTGGTGTGGGGGATGCCTCACCCCAGGTGGGATCCTCTTGTCTGGCAGCCCCAGAGCACGGAACTGGGGACAAGCAACCAGGCATGGGGTCACGGCTGGAGTCGCTGCATGTGCAGCTCATCACGTTGTATCATGGCTGGAGGCACCAAGGAAAGAGAAAGGATGCTAAGTGATGAGCATCCTGTAATTGGCTATGGAAGGAGAAAGGAAAATACAGTCAAACGGTAAAGGTCTCTGGTGAATTACCTCTGTCCTTCCAGAAACTGGTACTTTGGCACCATACTGCATGAGGTTTTACGGATATGCCAGCTCACATCAGCCCCAGCTGAAGCCTAAATACATTACAGAGCTGCTGACCTTTCTTTTCTCTTCATGGTGTTCAAGCCTGATGTAGAGATGTCCTTTTGCTTTGCTTTCTGCTCTACACATCTCGTTCTTCTCTCCCTGAATACTATGGATAATGTAGAATTAGCTCCATGCCACAAGACGCAAAATAGTAATAATGCAACACAGCGGCTAAAAATCACTTGAAGACAGGCAATCGGCTACCAGCACCAAATCGTCCTGAACTGCAGTTTAAATTTCACGTAAATGTGAGAAAAGATGGATTCTTTAAAGACTGAGGGGAAGCTACAGCTTTGCCATTTGTTTCATTCTGAGTATTACCCTGGAGCAAGTCAGGGAACAAGTTGTAATTGGAGCCACTGTTCTTTCATTGATTACTTTCTCTAAGTGCATAGTGCAGAGGAGAAGGCAAGAAGAATAAATTGAATATACTGTTTTGTACAAAAACTAGGACTGGATTGGTCCGTGTTGGTTACACACTTCACATGTTGGATGGACCCACTCCTCTCAGTCTGACATCTCTGGTCAGAGGGACCTGAGCAGCACTGATTTCTTCCCTTTGCTTCTTGAGGAGGAGTGAGTGGGGTGTTAGAAAAATAGTTCATAAAGATGAGGGAAAGGGATTGCTGCTACTCCAAGGCTGGTATAGAGATCATTTAGGTTAGAAAAGACCTTTAAGGTCAAGTCCAACAATCTGTAGTATGTCTGAGGTTAGACCTCTGTGCCATTTCACATGGACTTGGCATAGGTTCACTCCTTACCAGCATCACTCTCTGTACCCTGGCCAAAAAACCCAAGGGCATCAAGGCCAGCAGACACTTTTGTTTCCTCCTCATCTGCTTAGACACCACAGGCTATATCTGATCTACCCATGATGAAAGGGAAGCAGAGGCTTGCATACCTTTTGTCTGCTGAGCAATTAAGAGCTGAGCAACAAGTTAGCTTCAGACAAATAAAGGAAAGAAATAAGCTCTTGCATGTGTCCAGACTGACCGTCTGGCTGACCGACTGCTGGCAGCATGTCACTCCCCAGGCAGCCTGCTGACAACCCAGCACACATCAGCCTCATTTTCTGAGTGATTCTTTTTTGTTAGAAAAAGGAAAAGAGCACTTGAAGGCTCCTTGTTGGGCTTACAGCTGGATTTGGGAACCAGACAAGACGTTACCTGTGGCTGACATGGCAGTCTTTGACATGGCCTCTCTTAGTAGGAGAGCTGACATCCCAGACAGCAACAGAAGGAAGAAACAGCAGTATTCCCATGGTGCTGTACTTCTGGCTACTCTTGAGAGCTGTGCCCTCAGCCTGACACAGGGTAGGAATAAACCATGTGTCCTGTGGCTCCATGCTGCAGCTGAGCACCATGGGCTCTCCTTACCCTGGCCCATGCCTTCACTGGGAAGTGTTCTTGAGGAAAATAAAGACTGGGACCAAAATAAAGAAGCATGAATGTAGCAATGACTATATGGAGTAATAATGAGTAATTCTGTGTTTGTATTCACAGGGATTAATCCACAGGCAGCAGTCACAAGAATGTAGTTATTTGATGTAAATGATGACTATTCTTATTAATATCGTTTATATTCTCTCTTCCTAACTATAAGATATGCTTTTTGAGTTCCCTTTCTTATCATTATGGTAGAGGAGTTTCCTCTTTTAAAGTTAATTTCCTTTCCTACCCCGGGTTTCCCTTCATAAGAGAACTAAAAACCTTCCTGAAATCTGGTAGCTCTGCTGTTCTGGACTAGAGCAGCCAGCCAGTTCTGTTTCCTTGCCAGTTAGTGATTTTCTCATGCTGACAGATGTGCAAGACAGTGATAGATCAGATTAATTCTAATTTCTGAAGTGAGCTGACATTTGAACCCAGCTAATTTAAAATGTTCTTTCTGTGTTTAGTCTGCTCAGGCAATTTAACTGCAAATCTTTCTCTCAGTACTGTCCTTCCAGCTCGTTGGGTTGGGTACATGGAGCCAGAGCTAACCTCTTGTTTATTAGGGCAAACAGATGCAGGCAAATTGGAAGCTCCTGTGCATGCACTTCCCTATGTTAATTGCCTGCTCTGCTTTACCACAGCTTTGTAGGACAACTCAACTTGCCCCTCGCTAGGAGATGGCTCCTCCTCAGCTGGTCACCCAGGATGCTGAGGGCCATCACTTTGGGAAGGGTGGTGGAGAGTGCGAGCTTTAGCCATCTCTCAAGGCAGTTCTCTGTTTAATCCTATTATTTTCTTGTTTTCCATGACTCATCAGCCTCACAATGTGATTTGAATCAGCCTAGCATAAATATCTCTTTAAAACACTCATTTTTCTTTGTTTCCACAGATGTCCTTTCCAGAGCTGCTTTCATTTCTCTCAATTCCTGTCTTTGCTATTTCATCATGAATACACTTGCAGGCCTCTTTCTAGGATATCCAAAGGTACCTGCATCAGAAAATTGCTCTTCTTCTGAAGGGGGTCTACAATTTTCACTGTAAATAATGAAAGCCCGAGATTGTTTTCAGTGAAAATTTGAATTTTTTTTAATAGAAAGCAAGCACAGCCTATAATAATTGCTTTAATCAAAATCTCAATGTTTCACTGAAAAGGTCATGATGTAACATATTTGAAAAGTAAACATAAGCAGGAAGAGATTGCTTTTTCTTTTGACAACACTGGTTTATCATTTCTTGAAGTTCTTTACACTTTAAATTTACACAATGTGAAATTATTGTCAATTATGCTAATCTTTTTAATCCACATTCTTACTGTTGATAATACTGTAATTTTTCAGGCATTCAATTGTTTTCACATTTTATCTTCCTCCCAGCTTGATAGGCAAGGAATCCCTTTCCACACTTTCTTTACTTTTGGTCTTTCCCCTATAAAGCATGTACTCTCAACACAATTTTATCCTAGTTCTGCTTCTGTCTAATAAATGCATTTCTACTGTAGCCAGCTCTCGTCATCCTTTTAATTTACTCTCATTTGATTCTAAGAGGAAAATGGAAAGTCTTCCCATGGGTTTTCAAAGCAAAACCAGACAACTTTTCCAGTTATTCCACATTCTGGTGCCATTTTAGTCAGTTCTTCCTGGACGTTATATGCCTTTAATCCAGTTTCATTCATAGCTAGTGGTAACTTTGATATGTTAATCGAATATTTTTTCCATTGTATTATTTTGATTTTATGATCTAAGACTGAAGCATGCTGTTATCTCTGTTAAGAGTGGATTTCTTCAACACCACTTTGGGCAATTTTAGCAGCTCCTGGGACAGCATTTTGAAACTGTGTAGTATATATGTATATATATATAATATATATATGTATAATATATGTAACTCATATATTAAATTACAAAAAATTAAAATTAAATCTTACAGAAAATTCTAATTAAAATAAGTGTAAACTAATACAATTTTGTTTCTAAAGATGTACCATTTAAATGGGTGTTTTTCCTATCAGAAGCATATAGCACATTGTTTACTGCTCTGGAGAAATGGTACCAGTATGTGGCAGGTAATAAACAGCAACATTTACCTTAATAGCAGACTTTTTTGCATAAATTGCATACATTTAATTTTCTCTTTTGTCAGGACACCCTATTATATTTAGCTTTTGTCAAGCTTTGAAGAGAATGTGCCTAATTTCTGTCTCACAGTACTTCCTAGCTCACAATAAATATAGTGTCATTCTTGAGCAGCATTGTGTACTGAATCTGTAATGTCTTACAAGGAAATTGTTTCAACTCAGTGAATAAATGAAAATCACTTGGGATTCATTCCAAATCTGAATTTTTTCGTCATCTAACTTGCTCAGTGTCTTGATTTTTTTTTCTTTTCCATATTCAGATATTTAATTATTTACTCCACAAAACCTTAAAAAAAGGAAGGAAAGCCCCCCATCACATCAGATCAAACATTTGTAAATATTGAATAACTGGGTAATAAGGCATCTTAGAAGACACCACGATCATATGATGTGACAGTACTGTTTAGTAAGTCCTTTCAAGAAGCGTTTGCTTCATTGTCTTTGATTGTTGTCCCTGACTGGTTACCTCAAGGATTAGAAAATGCTGAGAACAGAAAGCCCATGGGCAGCCATACTGCCTTCTGTACAATTTGAATTGATTTTTCCTTTTGTCCCGCTGCAGAAGGTGGTGACTGTTTTCATTTTCCTACAGAAAATTTTTGCTAAGCATTTTTAACAGAAGCAAAACCTCTCTAACACACTTCAAGGGGCTTTTTTACTCCTCACATGCAGGACTGCAGGTAGGTAGGGAGCCCTGTGTGACTTCCAAGCTAACAGTGCTGGGGTCTTTATGACAGGTAACAGATCTTCCAGACACTGGGCAGAGAAGTTAGAAATTCAGAATGAACTATGCCCATAACACCAAGCCAGACCACCCCCATACTGATTAACGTGTACGTCAGTGCACTTTAGTGAGTGCTTAGGAAAGGGCAGCTCTCTCCTCCCACACTTTTGTCTCCTTCTGCCCCTTTCTTGCTCAGAATATACGTGGGACTGGAATATTTCAGATCAGTTTCCTAGTCTGGTTCAATACACACTGTCAAAGAAGGATTGGAGCGCCTGGGCTACAAACTGTGCTTCGGTGTTCTTTTGAAACAGCTTGGCTGTGCTCTGCTCTAGAATCATGATAAACTGTAAAATGTCAGGTCAGTCCTTAAAGACTTAGGAAATGGGAGAACAAGTGCTATGTACAGGAGGAGTAACAAGGCTCCTGATGAAATATGAGGACAGAGATTGCTCATCTGTTCTGTATACTGTGCTGCTTGTTTGTATGTTTATATATATAAAAAAAAGCAACCCAGATTTCTGAGAATAGAGAGTCAGCTTTAGAGAAACTGATGACAGAAGCAGAGAAAGCATTAGCTTTCTCATTAAATGCTAGTTACTGATAACACTTGACTGACCTACATACCTCTTAAACAAGGAAAAGGTATTTCTAGAGTGCCTGGGGAAATTAGCCATGGCTAAATTTTCTTTAGATTTTAGAAAGTGTGTTAATCATTTTATGCCTACAAGTTTCATAATGTGGTTTGAGCTAGGCAGCTGTTGCTTATGCTGCTGGTCTCATGAAATGCAGCAGAGTTGCTGCCTGAATGAGAGCTTCAGGATCCAGCCACAGCGTAGCAGAATATTAATGAGCTGCCTGGCATCCTCTTTGGTGCATATGGAAAGCGAATAAACCCCAAAAAAAGATCTGAAATACTGAAAGAGCCCAGCACTGAGGGAGAAGGAACCTTAATCTGTATGGCCTTCCCACTGCCACTGCACACCAAACTCTCTGGTGCAGTCCATAGGGAGGCTTCAGATGTGATGGATGGATGCAGGGCTTCTGTGCTCACCACAAGCCCTTTTGGCACCGTCACTCCGGCTCTTTGAGCCCAGCTCTGGCCAGGAGTACCTGCTGCTTTCCTTCCCAGAGCATGGACTCAGAGCCAGGCAGGGGAGTGCAAGGCGATGGGGCACAGCTCTGTTTTCCATTGTGGGAAGGAGGGTAACACCTGCAAGAAGGCAAAAGGGAATTTTACCACTCCACATCTGAAACCTGAATTTTCACCTGCAGTGTGAAGAAACTCTGAGTCAGCTCTGGCTGCACACCTGACAGCTGCATTTAGAAGTCTTCTGTAACCTACAGTAAGGGATTCTGTGCATTTGTGTGTCTACCTCAAGTGCTGGAATAGTCATGTTTATGCAGTTCAATAGTCTGAACTATTTTTGAACAACCACCAGCGAATTTGGACAAGCAGCAACTTTAAATATTAGCCTTTAGCCTTGTCACAGAACCACAGAATATTCTGAGATGGAAGAGACCCACAAGGATCATTGATTCCAACTCCTGTCCCTGCACAGGACAGCTTGAAGAGTCACACCATGTGCCTGAGAGCATTGTCCAAACGCTTCTTGAGCTCTGTCAGGCTGATGCTGTGACC
>QWTY01004578.1:46343-121310 GCA_008033365.1 Pseudorectes ferrugineus | reverse complement strand
CTCCCTTCAGATACTGACAGACAAGGATGAGGTCCCCTCTCAGTCATCTCTTCATGAGTCTGAACAGGCTCCGATCCCTCAGCCTTTCCTCACAAGAGAGATGCTCCTGTCCCTTAATCATCTTTGTTCCCCTCTGCTGGACCTACTCCAGGGCTTCATTGGCTCCCTTAAACTGGACACAACACTCCTGATGTGGCCTCACCGGGGCTGAGCAGAGGGGCAGGACCACCTTCCTCGCCCTGCTAATGCACCAGGATACCATTGGTCTTCTTGGCCACAAGGGCACATTGCTGGCCCATTGGCCCCAGAGCTGCTTCCCAGCAGGTCAGCCTCCACCTTGTACTGGTGCGGGGGGTTATTCTTGCCCAGGTGCAGGACCTTGCCCAGGTGAAGGACCCTGCATGTGTCCTGGCTGAACTTCAGATGTTTCTTCTCTTCCCATCTCTCCACCCTGTCGAGGTCCTTCTGAAGGGCTGCACAGCACTCAACATAGTGATAAAATCCACCAGTTTTGAGGGAGGAGGGATGCCATCCTGGGAGAGATACTTTCTTCTCCTTTTTGGCACACTTAAATGCCAAGTCTTGTTTTTATTTGTCTTATTTTTACAGGAATGTGTGCTGTAAAACACACTCACTGGGCTAACTGCTGCTCCTCTGCACCATTAGAGAACCAGAACAATTTCAGGAGAATTAAGTGAAAGCACCATATTGCTATCACACACCAAAAGATGTGTGAGCACAAGCACTCACAAATCAACCAGGCTGTAGTTTTACAGAAAATGGTTGCAACAAAAGGAAGAATTCAATTTCAGCAAATGTTTTGAACATGTCTGCACATGGAATAATGAAAGAAACCCAAACAATACAGTCTGCTCCTTACTCACTAGAGTCAATGAATACTACTAAATTACAAAGAGAAGAACTCACACCTACAGGTGGGTTTTTTTCATGCTTTTTTGTTTACTTTTTCATCTGGTAAACTCTTACTGATCTTTTACTGCTGTTGACTCATAGTCTGTATGCTTTTCTGAAAAAATATCTCAATATCTCTATCTCACTGGAGCCTGCACCTCTTATACTTTCCACAGGATCTCACGGTTCTGTAGCTGACTGCTTACTTTCTGCCAGTTCCCATGAAAAAGAGCCCCAGGTCATGGAAAACAAGCAGCACTTCATGAACATCTTTGCTGCTGTTCTTTCTTTCAGAAAAAGAAGAAAAAAAAAAAGCGAGAAAAAAAGCTTTACCTAAGTTTGACTATTTTCTCTCTGTTTCTATGGGAACAAGAACAGATGAAGGAGCAACTGCCAGCCATTAGCTGGATTGCTGAAACTCAAGCCAAGGTAACTGCCTGCTGACGAGGAACCTCAGGCTTCATTTGGACTGTCCACTGGGTTGCTAAATTTGAAATGGTTTCATCTTGCAGTGGGGAGAAACAGGGAACTGCATCAAGTTTAAAACCAGAAAAAGTATTTCTTTTCTGGGATCCCTTCAAATCTTGTGACTTCTAGGACAAATTCAGAAGAAAATACTTGTTTTACTAAAAGAAAGAACACAAAGACAAGTAAACCTTCTTGCTCAGGTGATTAAATGCCCTTGAACTTTTTTTCAATTTTCACGACAATACTTACAAGTATGGAGATCAGTAGATACCACCATTATCATAGATTGCCAACTCAAACACTTAGCTGAGTGAAAAGGGCACCTAACGGATATGGGGTTAACAGGCCTGGGAAAAGTCTCTTTTTATTACCCACCCCTGACTACAGCTCTATTCCCTGACTCTGTTACTGTTTCACACAGCTGTTCTTTTATAAAATTTAACCTCCTGGCTCTAAGACCTCAACTTCTCCTTTCTATCCCCACACTGTGTAATTCCGAGCTCTCTTGCAATAAAATCCCATCTTCTTGTTATCCCATTTTCAGGCATCCCCATTTCAGTCTCCTACCTAAGAGCTTCCAACCAGCAGTTACTCACCAGCGTTTCTTCCCATGTGCCCATTGCTGCTGGCAACTGCTGTGACCACAGCCCTGGCTGCTCTGGCTTGCAGAGCCCCTTTCTCCTCTGTTCTCCCTCCTGCCTCAGGAGGGGTTTCAGATGGAGGACACAAGTGGATTATTTACCAATAATCCACCCAAACAAAGCTCCAAAGAGATAAAAGTAGGACACATGAAAAAGTTTGCCATAGTGCTAATGTAGTGCATTTCTTTTTATTGCCTCTCTCTCAAACTGAGCGTGTGAAAGGGAGAGTTCTTCAGGCTGGTGCCACAATGGGATATAAGTGGTCTGAGTATTACTATGTGCAGTGGAGCTACACTGACCTAATTTATGGGAGCTGGGAATCTGGTCACCAGCTTACATGCCTACTGTTCTGTTTTTGCTTTGCTTTGGAAAACACCAAATGGGAGTGTTTAGCTACATTTTGTAATGGCAAAAAAAGTGTGTAATACAAATTTCTGCATGAAAAACACTCTTCCTTCTTTTCTAATGGCTCACTGCATCATTTCCAGATATATTTACCAACATCTGACTTTTTTCTCTCCTTTTTTTAATATTGTTCCACTCAAAGCAAGCACCTCTCAGGAAAAAAAAAAAAAGGAAGAAAAAGGATAGACAAGTCTCAGTGTTAGGCAACTAGTAACTTTGTATTAAACACAGCAAATAACTGAGGGTAAAATAAGAGAAGACATCAGGCTTGTCTTTAGTTTTTTCCATGAAAAAGAATATTTTGGTCTGGTATAATTATACAGAGTTCAGTAGAGCTCCTAAGCATGGATTTACAAACCAATCATGACCTCAAGTGGCATGCTGTTCACCTGAATAAAATATCTGCCAACGTACATTAGGACTGAAGTACTCCTGAGTTGCTAGGTGCCACAGTGTTCAGATCCAGCAGGGTCTGCATTAAGTGTTTTCAAGATTATAAACAATGGGAACACATCTGTGCCTTAATAGCCTACATCTCCCTTTAACCAATCCTGCAGTCAGATTATAAAAATATACTAGGAACACTGCCTAGGACCATACTTTTAAAATGAGCTGTTTTAAAAATCAATTAAGATGTGTGTGTTAATAGAAAATGAAAATCCAATGAATTGTTGAACCCTAATAGGCAATTTTCCCTGTGTAGATTTTGCCCTTCTCTAAAGCTGGATGCAGAAAGTAGGCTGCTTTTTTGTGTTGAGGGCTGACTTTCACCTCTTTCCATCTGAAAAGTGTCTAGTGAGAAAACGAAATCTGCATCAGGCAAAGGGTCCTAGCAGTCTCTGAGAGAATAAGTCTTTAAATGTGGCTGTATATGACTTTCAGACATAAAAATAATAACCCATAAACTCCAATTTCAAATGCTGGGGTAGTTTTTGGCTTTTTTTTTAATTGCAAAATAAATTTCATGGTGTTTTGAAGAAACCACTTCCTGTTTTCTCTCCATGATATCAAGCAAGATTGTTTGGAAATGAGAGTCAGCAGCATCCTTCTCGGGGAGGAGCTAGGAAGGAAGGATGAGAGTGGCCTTGGTTACAGACTCAAGGCACCAAAATTATCTCTGAATGTTAAAGCCTGACCTCTTGACAGCCAGGAGGGAAGTACCCAGGAGTGATCAGTGAAGTGCCCCAGGAAATGGGGCAGAGCTAAAAACCTGGCTACATGAAAGGCCTTCCCACCTGTCCTGCTTTTCAGCAGGGTTATTGTGGTGAGATTCTGAACAGGTGCTACAGAAAAATACATGGTCTCTAAAACACCCGTGGAGATACAGAAAGTAGCACCCATTTTTTCCAAGTAGCACTGGTAAAAGCCACTCTACATTGACATCCTAAGGGTGGAGGCTCCAAAGTAAGGAAAGAAGTGAGGCAAACTAGGCTTTGCTAGATGTTAGTCTTAGGGAGACCTGCACATGGACAGGGCTCTTGAGGGCCTGATCATTCACACTTGGTGCAGCCTCATGGGTGAATCAGGACTTTATCAAGGACACTGCAGGCTTTCCATCCTGAGGGTGTTCCAGCCTGTGTCTGAGAGCATATATGCTTAATTAGGGCTGCGAATTATCCAGGTAAAATGAAGGCCCGCTACTTAGCCACTTTCAGTCAGAGTGGTAGGATAGGTCCAATGAGATTTCAGTCACATGCTGCCAATCCTCTCATGCAGGTTATCTGAGCTAAGCGCATGTATATGTAAAGGTATGAAATAGCATATGGGGAGATTTTCAAAGGAATAAAATTGAGTTGGAAGCATAAATTCAAAAGCGTCTGTCACTGAAATTAGGTTTGCTCTATCTTTTAGCTCTTTTGGTAGCAGAAAATTCAGCAGTAAGCACATCAGCTGGCAGGAGTTCAGTATAGACACCAAGAATCACAATGGTACAAAGATTAAAAGTGCACTTCAGTCTCTCTGTGCTGGAAAAAGCAGTTCTAAAAGTTTACCTCTTTAATCTGTTTTTCATCTCAGCAACTGTGATACTAGTTAGGTGTAACTTCAGTAGAAAAACATTAATGCGGTTTCTAATCTGAAATTATGAGCACAAGAACAAAAAAAGTCATCAGTGCTCTGACCTTCCCCATTTTACCTGTTCTTCTTTGGCGAGTCAGCATTTCATTTGTTTCAAACAGGGAGGCTTGCTGTGATAGAGCTGTAGTTCTGTTTGCACTCTTGGCTCCTTCCCACTGTTTAAATGTCACTTGTTTAGGATTTGTGAAGACACAAGGCTGTAAACAGACCATGAAGGATTGTCACTTGTAGATCCCAAGAGGAAAATCTCTTCTGCAGCAAACTGGGTGGGAAGATGGGCAACCAGACGTGAAAGGGGAGGTATTCAAGGACACTGTACAGTTCTGCCAGCATCACACACAAAGTTCTGTGTATTTTGTTTACCAGGAACCCACCCTTTCAGCGGCAGAGCCCACACTATGAGCACCCGTTTCCAGCAGAAGGGACAAGCAACTCCCTGGGTAACAGGACAAAATAGGTAAGCAATATGCCTTCTTGAGCCAAAGTTCAGTATTTTTCAAGTCGCATGACTGCCTCATCCTGCCATCTTGTCCTGTCAAGCACCCATGCAGGACTTTCTGCTGCTTTATTAATGCTAAATTATTGGGGTTTGCATAGTCGTTTGAAGTGGTTCGGGGTTTTATTCAGAAATCAAGATTTAAGCATTATGCAGAAAAATACTCTAATTTCCTTTATAGTAGTACCAAGCTTTCCATATATATACAATCTCACAGAGAGAGAGAAAAATTTTCTGGTATCACCTGTATTATATCTCAGAGAAGTAGCAAACTGAGCAATAAAAATGATGAATTGGAATTTTTTTTTATGGACAGGAACAGCTATATTCTACCATAGGAAAGCCAGAGAAGCAAGAAATTAGCTGTATCATACATATGCAACAGATGCGTATGAGATTACGAAGTGTTCTAGGAGTTTGTCAGGAACAGCTAAATCATAAACACAAAGCAAGGTTAGAGGAAGTTACTACTTGCTCTTACAGCCCAAGATAGAAGAAGAGATCATCAGAGATACTAGATAGTAGTTTATCAGGAGTAAGACAACACACCATTGGGGTTTCCAGCTCACTTAAGAGTCAGAAAGGCAGCTTCTTCTGATGTTTAAAATCAGAATTCATAGCACAGGCACAAGTCCTAAGAGGGAAAGTATGATGAATGAGATAGATAAATCAGAAAGCATACTTTCAGGGTATATTGCAAGCTTAGGCTTTTGAATAGCAATTATGGAGAGCATGATTTTTCATTTCAATTTATGTCCTGGTAATCAGTTATACACTGAGCTGGATATAAACCCTTTTGCTGCCCCATTAGAAGAAAACAAGCAAATAAAATAAGGATTCTGAATGCAATGAGTTCTATTCCTCTTTTCTCTCTACCTTTGATTCCAGTTAACTGAGATAACCATGGAATTTTAACTTCGAAGAAAACAAACTTGCTATGCACAGTGAGACTGCCTTTATTATAGCTTAACCCTTTCATAATTTTTAGTTCTACTTGTCCTTGCAATCATTCCTCTGGCTTAATATGACTCACGAGACATCTCAACACTGAAGACCATAGACTGTGTATCCCTATCGCTAAATTTTCACCTGTCACCTACAGAAGCAGGAATTAATGTTAACTGGAAGAGGTTTCTTGACCCCTGCACATCACACTGGCCTGCACAAGTTCTGTGTGGTTCTGTGCAAGCATCTGCCTCATGCTGTGGTGACAGAGGAGAGGTTTGCTGCTGCACACACCCACCCCACCATGGCTGCATCCAGCTCCATCTTAAAGTATTTATATTTTGCAAAACCACCCGTCAGCCAGTGTTCTTGTCAGTACAAGAACTTTAACGCTTATCTGTAAAATATTTTTCCCCATAGATCTCCCTGCCAGTTCAGTTCTGGTATGAGTAGTTCAGCTGATGGAGGCACGGAGAAGAAATGCACTGCTGAAGTGGCAGTCTACCACCACTCACTTCCCGTATTACTGTAAAGCAGCCATCAGCTTTTGGTGCCTCAGGCCACATCAGTGCTAGAGAGAGCGGGAGGTACAAGAGCAGGTTTTAATTAGGGCTAAGGATGAGCTCCCTGAGGGGAACTGCCCCAGCCACCCTGTCATCAGCTCAGCCTCACTGCCCTCACTCTCCCTGTGACAGTACACAGCTTCCATGTGCTCAGTCCAAGGGTGCCTGTGAACACTTACTGTCAGCTCCAGCTGAGCTCTGGAAGCTGGGCTACGCTGAGCTGGAGAGGCAGCAGACATGTGGCACTTGCACACTTACACTCTCTGGAGTCAGCCACTTTAGAGTGCAACCGGGATGAAGCACTGCCAAACGCAACGTGCGCTGTCCTCACAGCGGCACAAACCGAGACTCGAAGCACTGAAAAACTGAAAAATATTTCCCCAGCTCGGCTGCTGGGAGCGATCCTCAGAATACACTTGGAAAGGGTGTCTCTGCCTCAGCTCCAAACCTCAGGTTTGGTTTGGTGAGGAACTGTAGCCATGCTCCGCTGAGACGGGCTTGCCCCAAGCCAGAGTGCAACAAGAGCAAGGCTAGCTGTTTCACCAGCTTGGCTACCTTAAATAAATTAGTAAGTCACAGTACTGCCAGCAAACTTTAAAATCCAGTTGGCTACAAATAACCCTAATTTTGGAGGATGCTAGTAAATAGGACGATGGCCCTAGCTTCTCTTTTTCTATGCAAACTTGAAGGGATAAAATGAGTTTGGCCTGATCGGTCTGTAAGCATGGATTCTACTGTTGAAGATATCCTGTATAGCAGAGTTAGTAGATTATGAGGGTTGTGAAGTGCACAAATAAAAGTCTGTTTCACATAAACTCCAAATTCAGCTGCAGGTCCAAGAGGCAAACTACAGCCTTTTTCTCTTGTGCAGATCAGCAAAACAAAAATTATAATAATTTTTTCAAGCTAAACTGTGCCTCCTTCCATCAGATGTGTAATTCCACAGTCTTTAAGTTTTAGAGTTCAAGCTATCTTCCTTCCACGGGAGGTCGGTGGGAGGTCAGTGAAGTCTGAGAGGGAAAAGATTTTAATGCAAGCACCAATTTTTTCATATATCCCATCTGAAATGAGCTTATGAGGAGCTTGTATACATTATTCATCCCATATCCTGGCTAGAATTAATAACACATCCATTCCTCCTGATACCTTATCAGTACAGAGCTGTTCAGCTATATTGCATTTAGGTGAAGTAATGTTCACATCCAGGTTTACTTGCTTGAGAACATGATGTGAGTTTTAAGGCTCAAACAATCACGGGAATTTCTTCTCAAAGTTCCTCAGTTTCCCTGGGCAACACTGTCCCTCGTACATATGTCTTCATTTGTCCTGGTTTCATTTCTACACGTTTCTCTCCCTGCCCAGACCAAAGGAAGAACGAAAGTCTATAAATCAATGACATCTTCAATAGCCTCGTTCCTGCTCTCTCTTTCTTGCTTCTTGAAGTGGCAGCTCATCCTGTGACTTTCTTGCTTCTCCAGCTTTACCAGCTTCAGAATTTCTCAGACACTTGTATTAATTTCCTTTTAAAATGACAGCCAATTCAAGATATGAAAATCATTACTGATTGCATAAATAAGCATTTGTACTGCAGTACACAGGTCTTTAGCAAAACCGATCTTGCATGGATTTACATACATCTCATAGCTTTTTAGGGCAAAGAACCTGTAATTTGGCACAGAGCAGTTCTCCTATTGTGGAGTGGCATTTATAATGACAGTACTAGGTAAATAACTCAGGCATCCAAAAATAAAATTCATCCCTTAAGGTCATGATCTGGATTAGTATAAGAAAATCCTGGAGAGAGTTTAGAAACTATGAAGCAAGGAAATGGATTATACTAATCTGTGAATTCAGTGGTTTTTTTGTGGTCTGACAGATAAAATGCAGATAGTATTTTCCATTCAGTTATTACTCTTAGTGTTATCTAACTTAAGTTATTAGTATGTTGACAAGGTATGTATGTCCATTACACATTTTACAGAAGGCAGGCTTATACTGACAGACAACTATTTTCCACACATTTATCCTACAAAACAACTTTTGCACAGCTCTGACGTACAATTTATATATAAATAGATATGCAAATTAAACCCATTTGCTGTCAAGGCTTAGTCCTTTTAGTTTAACTGCTTATGGCCTCACATCTATTTTGTTCTTAGATTAACAACGGTGTACTTTCTGTTCAGTCACAGGCTGCAGCTCTGCGTGGAGATCACAACTCTCAGTGAAGGCTGTTTACTCACTGGGCTCAGTGAGAGGGTTCAGCACTGTCCCCACATACCAAAACACCATCTTCACTGGCCTCCCATAAAACCCTAGCAAGCTCACTCAGGATTGCTTCTCCACTTGTAGCCCCGTGGCTGTACCCTTAACAGGCAATGTGACTTTAACACTCGTCCAGAAGCAGCACAGCGCTGTGTTCTCCTCCCAGGCAAACGCACGGCAGCCTCGGGAGAGTGCATGAGTGCAGCTCTTCTGCCTCCAGGCCTGAGCTGCCTGGTGCCCAGCCAGTGCTGGGAGAGCACGGAGCTGCAGCTCTACCTATCTAATCATGGACCGTTCAGGACTGCGCTGCTGCCGAAGCCTGGAGATGCACTGCTGTCAGTAAAATCTGCAAGGCATCAAAACGTGTTCTTCCCCAGAGTCCCAACCAGCCAGGATCCTAGATCACATCTGATGGCATCTATGTGGTGGATAGGACTCATTTCTATAAGCCAACCCCAAATAAGACTCCAAACCAAGATCAGCATGGCGCTACTCCCAGCAAACTCATCCTGCATGTATTGCAGTATCTTTACAGTAGATGTACTCGTGGAGAATGGGGGAGGAGGCCTAACCTAAATTCTCTCTCTATCTGTTCTGATATCCTTGTCCCTGAACCCAAGTGCCATGCAAAGGTCATAACCTCCTGCCCATAAAACCAAGATATTCAATGTTTAATTATTTTATATACAATAGAACAGCTCTAAGAAGACATAATTTGCTGCCTCAGGAGAGGATGCAGCATGCTGACTAGATCACACTGATGAGAACTGAGGTATGTTGGTTCAAATTCTTGCCCTGAATCAGTGATGATATTTGCTTTTGAGTGCCCTGCTGCCTACTAGCAAATTATTCAATGGGTGAATGCTGCTGGTATTCTTTGGCTTTGTATAAAACTTGTACCTAAGCAACAGGAAAAGAAGATAATGCCTTAAAAATATAATTAAAGCACTAATAAGTGAATGGGAGACCTGGATCCTGGTTCTTGTATCAGGCAAAACAGAGAGTCCCCTGCAGACTCCCTAGTGGTTAGATATTGCTTATAGGTTCACTTTCCCTTACAGGGAAATGGGGATGAACCCTGAGTTTCCAGATCCTTCTGACAGCTGGGATTTGGGGCAACCCCAAGGGATGCTGCTACATCATTGCTTTTGATGATAAAATGCCATGTTTTCCTACAAACATGACGGGTACTAAAGTGTGTAGCTGTGCTTGTGCAGGAGCCAAGCCCAAGGAGCGACTAAGCCATGCAAGAGGCACGAGCGAGTGCTGGCTCTTCCACATCCCATCTTCAGGTGCCCTGGGAAAATCCACACCTTGCAGTGGGACAATGTGCACAGCTTTGTTACCCTAAAGCAGGCACTGACCAGGACACCACCTCCACGAGGCAGAGAGGAAAGCAATGCAACAAATCAGTGCACCAGTTCTGGCTCAGCGTGATGGCTGCAGAGAAAGCTCAGGAGGCCATAAAATGAAGATACAATGAAATAAACGGAAAGGTGATTTGTAATTAATTGCTTTTATACAGGATGATGTAAAGTAGACTTAAAATTACAGAGAATTAGCCCAGCAATTGTAGATTTTGCACACACTGTCATGGTTACTTCAAAACTGTCTATATACCACACTCTAACAGGCTTAAAGGACTTTAAACAGAACTTTTAAATCATTAGTGTTTTAAATAAAGAAGGCTATTTGTAGTAATAATACTTCTGATGAAGGGTTCAGAGTCAAGTGATATATGTGATTGATGACCATAATAATTGCACACTTCTGTAATCCTTCCTCACCCATAAGAGTTTTGAGCTTACATTTTGGATATTATTAATATTCGGACAAAAATAACTTGTGGGCAATATCACGTCCTGAACATGGTGGAGAATTAATCTATTTTTGTAAAACTGTTTAAGAATGATGGATACTTTTTCCTGCTTGAGTAAACACTAGCTAATTCTCTAGACCTCCCTTTTCTGCTCAAGAAAATCCAAGTCCAAATGATTTCATGGATATTTAAAGGATGGTGCCAAATACTGAATACTCTGAATTTCTCCACTTGATAAAGATCTGATACTATTCATTACATAGCAAACATTTCAGCACTGGAGTTTTCTTGGGTTTTAATTTGTAAGAGAGAACACAATGGATTTAGGAACAACAAAAAATGGAAAGAAAAAATGAGGCTGCTGAAATGTAGCTGTCAAACTAGACTCCAAGTGAAAGTATCACACTTGTTTTTATTCTAGATAAGCAACAGGGCAGCTTGGAATAAACATGGACTGAAATTTTCTTCATCTCTTTAATGAGTTCAAAGAGGCTGAACAAAGACATAGAAGAGTTGAACATTGCTGTGTACAACACGGTAAACAGATTAAAATTTTATACCTGAGCAAAAAAGGAATTTAACTATTAACTACGGCATGCAGAATAACTGATAAGTTATCACATAAACATAGCATACTGTTATTAGGCTACAGTCATTCAGAAGTTCTTAATTTTTACAAAGGCTAAAGATGGAAAAAGCTCTGAGACGAGATGAGTATGTGACATAAAACCACAATAAGGAAAAGCACTTTACCATCTAGCAGTCTTTCCAGAGGATCAAAATTATCTGCTGTTTCATTATCCAGGCAGAAGCAGCAACAATGCAAAGCCTGTGGAGCTAATAACACATTAGACATTTAAGCAGGTCCTGAAAATGAAAATATTAGCAGTTTATGAAGTGCTCACAGAAGACCTGAGCCTGCATTCCCTGCCCTCAAATGCCACTTTAAAGCACTGCATTTGTGAGCTGTTCCCAGAGCAGAATGAAAGGCAGGAATCTGCGGGGAATGACTGATCAAGTCACAGGCTCGTGATTTTCTCACCAGCATAACAACTGCCAATTCTTAAGGGATGACTTTTTACCCCATTTGATTGGCCAAAACCCACATTTCTTTTTATGTAGAAACCTGATCTTTCCTCTCACTGAATCTGGTATTTGGGTGGGTTTAGTTTTTCTTTTCTCTTTTCTGTTTTCTTTTCTCTTTTCTATTTCAAATGCTCTGGTTTGAAACAGTCAAGCACAAGTCAAAAAAAAGTAACATATTTCTCTTCTTAATTCCCTTGTCTTTGCAAAAGATGCCTGTGGGAGAGAAGGGGCCTGAAAAATTTGAGGTTTAACCAGCACAGCTTATTCCCCCACCAGCCAGGCTTCTTTCTCCTGGCAGACTTCTGCACTCCCTGATCTCCACATCCAATATAAAAGCTACCTGCACCCACCACCAATACTCCTGTGCTACAAATCAGCTGTTTGCCTTCCTCCAGCAAAACCAGCAAACACTGCCCTTGTCATTTAGACTTGTCAACAAGATATGGGAGGGATGGAAGGGTATTTACGCTGTTAGAGACAGCCATAAACAAAGCCTCTCCCTTTTATTTCCATGCAGTTGTATAGTTACATACTCTTGATGTCAATCAACTCCCTTCAAATCATAATACCTGCCTTGACTTTCCTGCTACTGTTCTTTCACCATTTATGAACAAATCTACGCATTAAAAATGCATGTACCAAAATGGATTCATCCCTTCGTCCACAACATATTCATTTCTTCTTTAAAGTCAGACACCTTAGACATTGGTAGGTTGTGTGAAAGAGTCCCCAGGGAACTGAATCCTCTTTGCTTCTAGTTTCTTCCTGGCTTTGAAAGCTGCTGATACTTCGGGGTGGATGGAGTCCAACCGCTGTTCACACTGGAAGGCCGTGAGGAAGGCCGTCCTGTAGTTGTTGTTCATCCAGCCATAGAGAAGGGGGTTAGCAAACGTTGAGCACATGGCAATGACATGAAACACTGTGTAGATCAGTTTGTACTCTTTCAGGTCTAACACCTGACTGTCAATGTCACTGACCAGCTGGAAGGTGTGAAAGGGCAGCCAGCTGACAGCAAACACCACTACCACACACACCAGCATCTTGGTGGTTTTCCGGCGCCGGTGGTGATAGTGGTCATTCCCCGCCCCAGGGCTAACGTGGTTCTTGAGCTTGGTCCAAATACGGATGTAGGCATAGGAGATGACTGCCAGAGGCAGCACATACTGGATCAGGAGCATGGAGATGCTGTAGATGGTGCCATAGTTGAGCTGCCCCTCCCCAGGCCACTTCTCAGAGCAGACCACAATCTTGAAGTCAGGAATGATCTCAATCAACGAGTACTCACGGAAGATGGCCAGGGGACTTGCCAGCAGGGCACTGACTGCCCAGGCAACTCCTATAATCAGGAAGCTGATCCGCTTAGAGATTTTGCTTTCCAAGTGGTAGACGATGCAGCGGTGACGATCCAGAGCGATCACAGTCAAAGTAACAGTAGACACGTGAACAGCCAGGGCCTGGGCATAAGGCACCAGGTGGCACAAGACCGGGCCCAGTTTCCATTCGCCCAAGAGCGTATAAACCAAAGTGAAGGGCAGGCACAGCGTATTCACCAGCAGGTCAGCCACTGCCAGGTTGGCAATGAAGAAGTTAGTCACTGTGCGCATGCTCTTGAATTTAATGATCACGTGGATCACGAGGGAGTTTCCGATCACCCCCAGCAGGATGATGGAGCAGTAAGCAAAGATGAGAATTATTTGCACTTCAACCAGTGTTGTGCTGTCCTTCAGTTCTGGTTTAGGGTCCAGAGCCAATTCGTTGAGTGGTGTGGTGTATCTTGTCAAGTAAAGCTTAGTGAACAGCTCCATTTTCATTTCATCTGTCTGGTTTTCCTCACCTCCTGCTTCCAGGGGCCCCATCCTTGCAGCAGCCTGGTCTAAACCACAGAGCTGCCCCTGAAAACAAAACAGTACAAGAACAAGTGGAGAAATTGGTCCACATGGGCTAAGACAAGAAGCATCGAGCTAAAGCCACATCTCCTTCGTAACCCACATGCTACATTGCAGGATTAAGAGAAGATCTGTCTTAATATATTTAAATTCTCCTGCCCTTACATTTTGAAGGCTGATCCAGTAATATTATTTAGGCATGACTCCTGCTGAAAATTGGAACAGATTTCAAAAGCATTCCAAAGACAAAGTTTGCCTAAGTAAATGCAGAGGGATTAAGATCCTGCTGGGCAGCATATCATTTTTTTACAATCCACTACCTAAAACTAGTGCTGATTTAGCACAAGTCTTCCAGTAATATCTATGGGAATTCTACATGGAACAGCACCATCCGGACTGTTATTAGCACAATAATCTTCCAGCTTTTCCTTAATGAAAAGTGTTTCCTTTAAATAGCTACTAAATTCTCACAGGTTTATGCCCTTCCTTAATACCAGTGAACTGATTACTGGGGTCTTTCTTTAAGAAACTTTGTTTTACAACAGTTTGTACCATGATGCAAATAAAAATACCACGGTAATAGAACTGAAATAACAGCACTTCTTGGAAATGACTGCGCAACTTATTCATGCTGAAATCAACTCAAGAAACAATTGAAACACAGTTATACATAATATTTCCTTTCTGTGTGATGTTTCAGAAAACAGAGCTCCTTGGAGGCTGCCAATCAGGCATTCATTTCTGACTGCAGTCATAGGGAAGAGCAAATAATTCCCCTGCTGATGTCAGTAAGAATTTCACCACTGGCATAAAAATCACTTTTTTTTTTTCCTTCCTTACACAGGCTGAGCCAAATTCTGTGCTACCCTAAGACTTCAGTAAGCACAATATATGAATGGTTTTCAATCAGTTTCTGACTTGGACTTCAGTCCAATGTAAAAAAGTACACATCCCCATGCAAACTGCCCAGAGCATGGGTGGCATGCTAACCAAGAACTGAGAACCTGGGGACTCCTTTCCTTGGCCTGGGAAAATACTAAGAAATTGCCAGTGCCAAGCAAACTTACCAGTAAAACACCACTGTTTGCCTCTGAGGGGAAAGCCAACCCTGGTTTACTCACTCTATTTCCCCATTCATATCTTCCCTAAGGAAAGAAAGAGTAGAGAAGAAATGTCACTTTCTTGCTATCAAGTATTACACACAGCTTAACCCTTCTCAAATTCAAGACTTCCTAAAGAAACAGCTATTGATGTGTTTAGATTAACATGGCTTTTAAAAAATTCTTTTTCTTTTTTAATCAGCTCCATTTAATTCCTTCCATCTTCAGAGAAACGTTTCAGAGGAACAGAGATATGTGTTCATCCCTACCTCTGTTCCCAGTAACCAGCAGTGAGTGACATCCTTCAGTATGGTTTCCAAACTGAGAAAGGAGGGTTGTCTACCAGCAGGAGACTTTTTGCTTCCTTCTATCCCACACAATATCCCAAAGAATTTCTCAGGGTGAGCTATTTTTGCAAAAGCAGCAGAACGACTGCCTGAACTGAAAGGCATTTTCCCCCCAGCTAAACAGGTCAGAATTATGCCATACTGTTTAGTCTACATTTATTCAACAATTAATAGTGTAAGCCTAGATGTGAAACACCGCAAGACACGTAGCTGAGATGTGCCAGCTGCTCATACTAGTGTACCCCGCTGATTTTAGCAATATAATCAGTTTTCAACTACTAGCCTAAGCAATGGATGTCAGGAAGGGATTCCTTATCAATACGCCTTTAGTCCACCAGGTTAAAAATATAAGAGATCCACCACAATTTGCACAGCCAGGGCTATGCAGAAGTTCAGAATTCCAATGAGCATTTTCCTTTGACCCGTACCTACACGCAGGAATTATGCTTCCACATATTATTAAAGTAGAGATTTGGTGAAGTCCCAGGACTGTCAGATGCTTCAAAATCTCATAATTTTTTTCAGTGCAGGTCATGTCTACACACAGAAGTAGAAAGGCGAGAGGGCTGACAAATATTTTTCCCCCTTTTTTGCCCTAAATCCAGGCAGAAGGATGTAGCTCAGCCAAATAACTTAGCATGCCTTTCTTCCCAAAAATATTTTCACCCATTTCTCTAGTCCCCGACTTTCTGTTGATTTCTACTTGCAACTCCTTCTTTTTAGCAAAGCCTTCTTTTGTTCTGACTTTTATTTTATTTGTTACTGCCCTGTTGAGGCTGATGAAAGATGCTTTGGTCTTGTTAATAAGACAAAGCTGAGGGAGAAAGAAGGGACAACCACGGTTTAAAGCAGAAATGAGCTGGTGTGTCAGCAAGTGATGAAATAAATTGGACAAGTTTGACATTGTCAGTGGGACAGCTATGTGGGCAAAATATCAGTTGCTTTCAAAAAATGGGGATAAGTGAGGTGACACTCCAGGTAGTGTTTGACAGGAGCCTTTCTGTTCTTTTTTGGTATAAACTCTCCAGGTGATAGCATTTACTAGCACACCTTGCACACTGCACCACACTGGGGCTTTTTTCCCAGTTTCTTTCCCCCCCAGCAGTCAGACCCTCACGGTCAAGCATCAAATTCCGTCTAACTTTCGGCCGAGAAAGGCCCAGAGAGGATTTACATCGGTTCTGACAGCAAGTAAGCAAAAAGGGCGGAATACGTGATTACATTAGCAAGTAGCATTCCCATCAGGACCGCAGTGCCTGCGCTGGGGAAGGGGCTGGGGTTGCCGGAGGCGAAGGTGGCAGCAAACGCGCCTCTGGGATGCGGCGCCGCTGCCCTGCCGCCCTCCGGAGCCGTTCCCGGGGGGAGACACCCATCCTGGGGAGGGACACCCATCCCGGGAGGAGACCCCCGTTCCCGGGGAGGGACACCCATCCCGGGGGGAGACCCCCGTTCCCGGGGAGGGACACCCATCCCGGGAGGAGACCCCGTTCCCGGGGAGAGACACCCATCCCGGGGAGAGACACCCATCCCGGGGAGAGACACCCATCCCGGGGAGGGACACCCGTTCCGGGAGGGACACCCGTTCCGGGAGGAGACACCCATCCCGGCGGCAGACACCCGTGCCCGGGCGCTGCGGGATCCCGCCGCCGCCGCCCCATGCCGGGAGCGCCGCTCCGTCCCCCCTTTCCCGTTCTTACCTTCTTCTCGGCCCGGACAGGCGAGCGAGGCACGGCCGGCTGCTGCCCCAGGAGCCGGTGTGCCAGGGCAGGGCAGGGCAGGGCAGGGCGGGGAGCGGAGCCCCTCGCTCCGCAGTGGGGCGGCTGCCCCGGTTCCCCCGCCCGGCTCGGGTCCCGCCGCTCTCCCCTCCCGGGCGGCGGGGCCGCAGCGCCGCTCGCCCCGTACAAAGTTTGGAGGCGGCGGCCCCCGCACGCCGGGAGGGGAGGGCGGCACGGGAGGGGAAGGGCTCGGGCGGGGCGCGGCTCCGGCTCCGGCTCCGCCCGCCCGGCTCCGGGCGCGGGGAAGCGGCTGCGGGCAGCGCTCTCGGGATGCGCTCTCAGGATGTGCCGGCTGCCCCTCGCTCGGCAGCTGATTTGGAGAAAGAGGGAGTCGTGCCAGACCCGCGCTGGAGTACGCGCCGCACACCCCAGCCTGCTTCCTAGCTTTCCGGGTCCCCGAGATGCCTTCTGGGGCAGCGTAAAGGGGATGCCTTTGCTCCAAACAACTGCTGAAATGCTTGCCAGAAGCACCGCGGCTTGCACAGATTTTCTGATCCTCGGATGTGGCTCTTGCCAGAGCAGGTGTTAGGATGAATTAAGCATTTACATATTCTGTCAAGAGCAAAATAAAACATTTCATATTTATTTACAAGGCTGGAAAGGTAGAGACAACAGCTGCTGCTTTTATTTGGTTCTATATCAATAACCTTTCAAAACAGCTCTCCTGCCAGCCTGCTTGACTGAGGACTAGTGCCAGCCAGCATTGCTGTGCCTCTGGTAGGATCCACCTTCATAAAATCAACCCATCAATGGGTTCTGCTTAGTATTTTGTTGGGTGTCTGAAGCCTCTCTCTAGGTATAACTTCTGAGATTCAAGGGACTGTCTTCTCAATGCATATCTGGGGGACCTGATTTACCAAAACGTGCTTCAGCTCTGGTTGCAGTTCCCAAAAGGACCTAGGAGACTTCGCTTTCTCTGTGGCTGTAGCACTGATGCTTAATCAATTCTCTTCCCAAGCCTTACAGAAGCTGCTCTGCAGAATAGGAATACTCCTTTTCTTCCTGTCACTTCGGTAAATTTGCATTTATATTTAAGGGAGTTTCAGGGATCAGCAACATTATCTTCCTTTTTCTGTTCTCTTTTCCTTCCAAAGGAGACTCGATACAAAAGCACTTCCCTTGTCAAAGGTAATGCTCCTTGCTTTTGTTATAGCTCAATATTATGCCCTTATCAAAAGCAGAGAATGTTAAGGGAGCATCAAGGAGTAACTTCAGTGATTTAGAGTTGTTTTTGAAATTCAAAACATGTCTTGAGAAGCCCCTTGGATCTTTGCTAATTCAGGCTATCGCTTCAGGAAGGGCCTTGCTCTTAGTCCTTCAGCACTTCTAAGACTGTTAATGGAATGCCCCTAGCTTATTGCAAAATAGATTTCTTTGATGACTAAATAAAGAGCCAGGAGTTTCAATTCTCCTACTCCTGTTTATTCATTTCCCAAGTCAATCCAATTGTAGGATTTACTTTTTGATGTATTAACAGACCTAAATGCATGCCATGAGTTTTAGTAATTAGAGCACTTGTATAATAAATACGTGGCCATAACAGCCTACAATCCTTTCCTTCTCTGACAAGGAGTCAGCAGTGGCACTCCACTGATCTCAGGGGTGCTGCTGTTGTACCCTACTCTGCACACTCTTTCTAACTTAACGTATTTTTGCTGCTCCTAATGTCTTGGAGGCTGTAGTGAAATGCTACAAATGTTTATAATCTGCCCAGATCAGGATTCCATAGCTAAGGGAAGGATGTTCCTGTCTTACACTTCCCGACTCCTGGAAGAAGTCAAGAAGAAGTGCAATTTCCTAGAAGCTGTTATGCCATAAGGGCTGGCTTCCCATGCAAGAGAAAGAAGGCGTTATTCCCTGTTACAAGGCAATTCTGTGTTCAGGCACAACTGAAATGTTTAATGGAAATGCATTTCTAATAAAAAACAGCATTTTTTTATTGCTTATAAAAGAGTGGAATTTAATGGACCCATAAACACCGCCTTGAACCAAAAGCCATGAAAACACTGACATCAAGGGCAGACAGAGTCAAGTAGCAAATGGGCTGTTCAATATGAAATGTGCTGCTGGGTGATCACCTCCAAAGCCACTGTGGATACTTTGCTTTGTGCGCACTTGAATTTCCGTCCCAAAAGCCATGATAAGCCATGAGTCATTGAATCACAGAACCATGTGTTGGATGGAACCTCCAAAAACCTTCACGTCCAGCCTTATGCTCAAATCAGGTCTAGATGCAGCAGGTTGTGCCGGGCTATGTCTCCTCTCCAGGAGAGTTGTGAGTATCTCTGAGTGAGAGATACTGCCCTCACTGGGCAGGCCATCCTGCCAAAAACTCTCACAATAAGACATTTTTTTTTGTATCAAGTCAGACTTTCCCCTGTTCCAGCTTGTACCAAATGCATCTTGTCCTAGCCCTGTGTTCCTCCTGGTAGTTGGGAACAGTAGTTAGATTTCCATTCAGCCTTGGCTTCGAGGCTGAACAAACTCTGTTCCCCCAACACTGCTTTGAATGTTATGTAACTGAGCCTCAATCATCTTGGTGTCCCTTTGTTGGGCTTACTCCAGCCTACCAAGGTCTTTCCAGCACTAGGAGCCCCAAACTGAACCCAGTTGTGACCACAGATGTGGTGTCACAACTGATAAATAGAGGGGAATAGTAATTTCTCAACCTGTTGGCTACACTCTTGCTATGTCTTGATATAGACTGTAAAGTTAGACTGTGCAAACTGACTTGCACTAAATAAATGAGCCACATGAACTTCAAATCTCAGCTTCCTATTTAAGGCAAGCCTATAAATGAGCTTTTTCTGTGAATATGTATATGTACTAAGATGAGATTAGATAACATATCTTAACAGCTTGGGAAAAAAAGCCTGTTGGATTTATGTTGTTTCTGCTGTAAATTCCACTTAGGGAGGTATGGCAGGGTGTAAGATATCTGATTTACATAGTTTGCCTCTGGCAGTATCTGTTCAACTGTCTTTACTGTTAGACAATGTCAAATTCTGTCCAATATGAAGGCTTTTTCCTGATAGAACAATAAACATTTCTGCCAGCTCCTCCTAAGTTTACCAATTCTCAGGAGCAAAATAAAGGTCTGCATGTAGTGCCCAGACTTGAAGCAGTAATTACTTTTGTTTTAATCACAGAAATAGCAAAGAGTTGACAGTCCTTGTCCGTTACATTGTCCAACATCAGATTTGCTAGAATGGCAAATAAGGCTTGATGAATATCAACAAGAAAAAACAGCAGCTGTCCCATCTCCTGTCCCCAGCCATAGTTCTCCTTATTTTATTTACTGTGAGGGTTGAATATAAAAGAAACCGCTGCTCCTGGATCACTGACCTTTAAAAGCAGTGTTGTGCTGCATGCCACTCACTTGACCCAAACTCTGCCAGTCCTTACTCACACAGATTTTCCTGGAGTGAGTCAGATTTCAGGGATTCAAGTGTTCTACATAGCATGGAAAATCCCTTAAAAATAAAATGGAAAAAAAAACCCTGAAAACATGACCTTGAGAAAAAAATCTGTCATGAATCTGTTATATGGTACCCACACAGAGATCATATGGTGCAAAATTGTATAGGAAAAAGACTTCTTTTGCTTAAAAGGCCAGAACAAAAGTGTTTAAATCGCTAAGGAGTGAATTTTCTACTTATATAGATCTGTAAACATTTTGCCATACGTTTATAAACTGTTGTCATTCCCTTTTTGTTTCAATTCAGTCCCACAGGTTCAATTCTACTTATTTACCTTTTTCAAATGCAGTAATATAACTGTATGCACAAAAATGTATCATCAACTTGCCTTAGATGCTGAAGGGGGTAAATACAAGCCAGCGGGTAATGAGAGGAATTGGTAGGTATGTATAAATACCAGCTTGGAGTTGCTAACAGCAGTACTTCACAGCCAGTGCTGGTTAAACAAACAGTGTGGTGCATCTCGTTCAAAAATGATTGTACCGAAGGCTCAGTTCAACTGGCTGTTTGCTCACAGGCTGCGACTGAGTTCAGCACTGTTTCCGCACAAGGCAAGACTGCAGAGCTGAACGCTGCCTTTCAAACACAGCCTTCCCAAATCACCCAGTGCATCGCATACACTCGTTTCATTCAGACAAACGCTGTAAGATCGAGTAGTTCGCCCAAGAAATGACAGGTTTAAAGTTGCCCGTTTAACACCAACACATGCCTGTTTGTATTTACATACCTGTGACACAGTCTGTAATTAACTAGACACACAATTTTTCTCTAAGGTCTACAGCTTCATTCAGTGTTCCCAGCTGGCAATGCTTATGCAATGAGCACATCCTTGATATTTCTTTATATTCTCAGTATGTATTTTGCCATCTTATTCCTTGTCTTTACTGACATGCTATCCTTTCTCTGCAGAGAGAATAGAAATTGTCATTTCTTCACAGGGTTTTCTATACTCTTTCATTACTAGATCTCAGTCAGAAATACTCAACCTTTATTAAGCTCTATTTTCTGTCATTTGAATTCAAAGAGGCTGGCCAAAATTTAATAGGATTTAAATATACAAGGAATAAACCATTTTACTGTATTTTTTGTTGCTTGCGTTTTAGATGTTTTTTCCTTCCTATTTTTCCTTAATTCAACTTCTTTTTAAATACAGAGATTTCTGAAAACTCCAAAATGTAATGTGGAAAAGGACACTTCATTAGGGTATTGAAAGCTTGGTGTACAACTAGTTGTTGCCATTTCTAAAGAGCTTTTAGATGTTCTCAAGGCAAGTATACTCTGTTTATTTTAGAGTGCTCATCGCAGAGAATTGATTCTCACATACAGCTTAGAGCTTGAATATTGCGCACACTTCAGTCCTCAGTTTCTAGTAGCTGGGAAAGCAATGTATCTCTAAATGCTTTCCAAAAGTGAGTCAACTATATCTGCTTGTTGTATGCTTGCTTGTATATCAGTTACTTCTAATTCTAGGGATCCTTGGCTGTTACAAGCAGCAATGCCTCTCATCCTTTGCTTTGTCTAAAAATTATTCTTTTAACCATTTTTAAAAGTTATGTATGTTCTTAAAACTGAATCAGATGCTCTTCAGGCTCAGTTTTTGACTTGCTGGTGACATTTGTGCAGTGTTGAATGAGTTGTCTTTGGGACAAACAGAACTAAGTTTGAAAGATGAAAAACTTCTAAATACGTGCTCCCTCCTCTCCAAGTTACATATCTCAGAATACAGAAAACTGGTCACAAAGTTTACACACATTCTTTCCTCCCTTGTAGAGAGTGCATAGAGCATACAGTTGACTACACATTACTCAGAAATATATTTTAGTGAGCTTATTTTTCAAAAATACTCATATGTTTTGGAGGGGGTTTTTTGTTACCATATGATACTCTTTTCATGACAAAACCTTTTCATGTTGCTCTTAAGCTCAAGGAAATGGGTCATCTCTTGACCTTGCTCAGCCAGCCTTCATTAGGATGCAGAAGATTGCTGGTTGGCATCTAGGTCCTGAAGAGATGCTTCAAAGAATCAATATAGATAGACTAAACTATCAGAAATTTAATTATTTTGATGAATAATGGCATCCATGAGTGAAGACAGTCCTTCTGATAATGCTGTCTGACATATAATTCCATGTAAAACACGTCATGTTTGTTGTGAGCGTAAATATAAGATTCTATTAAAAAGTTTCCAGTGGTTTATGAAACTGTCATCTTATATAAAGAAATGGTTTTTTTCACTTGCTAAGACCCAAGTGAGTATCTTTCGCCCATGTTGCTGAAAGTAAATTAATTCTCGTAAGGTTTTTGCACACTATTTCAGTTAATTTTCCCGCACTTACACAGAATTTGCAGGCTGTCCTGAACCCCTCACTGCCTTCATCCGGAGTGATTCTGTACCTCTGCGTGACATTTTATGCAATAATGTCTTTTGGCAATAATACATGGCATTAAATTAATGGATTTCCTTTGTAAGTATTTTTTGTCCTTAAGAAATTACTTCAATCGCTGAAGAAGTGGAAAAAGAGCACTTTCCATACTTGTTATCACTCATTTTAAAAAGCGAAGTAGTTACTGTCTCATTTGTGCACTCTGTCACAATTTAGGATCTTCTGAAGGACTAAATTCTAGGCTAAGTGCAGCAAACCTGTACAGCCCCCTCCTCGAACTGGAATCGTATGACTCAAACGCTAACATACAGAAAAGCTGAGAAGTTTCAGCTGGTTCATCTTCTTCCTTGCTGACACTTTCCATTACAGGTGTCACACCTACTAGTGCAGTGAAACTTCAGTGCCTAATTTTTGACTGACAGCACTGTTTGTGAACAAGTTAAGCTTGTCAGCCTATCTTCATAAGGCTGAAAAGTGCTCTGATGCAAAAAGTCTGCCTCCCACTCAGAACTGAACCGGCAGTTTCCTACATGAACTCCACTTTCCTTTGTTAATTGCCTGTGATTCACACCCACATTTTCCAGAGAGTGATGGCATTTTAATTGCTAGGGGTATTTTAGGATGGAGGAGAGGCAATGGGAAGAGGCTTGGGAAGAAAGTGGGTAGGGGTTTGGCATGTTTGTAAGGCTAACTGTTCTGTGATTGCACACAGCCAGGAGACCAGCAGCCAGAGCACCATCTGTGCACACAGCTGATCCATCCCGCCCGGCTTCGGCACAAAGGAATGTGTCAGCTCCCGCTTTTCCAGAGCAGCTGAAAGCCTCCTTCATGCTCCACTGAAATTTTGCTACCATTCCCTGAAGATCTATTCCCTTCACCCTGCACGTCTGATTGGCACAGCCTTCCTTCAGCAAGAAGCTCTTTCTGCAGTGCTGTTTTTGCAGGTTGGAGTGGGGAAGATTCAACTTCTCTTCAGCATCACCTCCCTGTCCTGCAAGCTGCAGAATGATCATCTCAGGGTCCTGGGGAATGGTAAGACACATATGATCCCCCCAGAAATGCAAAGACATCTCAAGAGGCTGTGTGTGGCTGGCTGTGGTGGAGGTGTTTGCATCTGAGGTAGTTATCTTAGACTTCCTTTAATGTCAATAGAGACCTACTTAGTCTAACCAGTGGAGTTCAAAACTTTATTATGTTTGGTTTGATTAATTGCACCCTAAACACCATCAGCTGTTTACAAGACCTTCTGGAGCCCTAGTGGGAACCTCAGCAACTAGTCCTTTGTACACTGTGGGTGCCTAAACTCCAGTGAAAGGGATTCCACCTGTTGCTAATGGTATCACAAGAATGTGCGAGTAAATTTTCTCCCCATCAGTAATTGGACTGGAATCCAGTATATGAGTGGTTGTTCCTCAGATCCTCAGTGAAGTTTAAACACGTGGTGTCCATTGATTTCAGGTACACAAACTATACAGGGTTGGAGCCTTAATGCTTTGCAGATTGTATCAGATTTATCCTCATAGAATGTCTGTGTGATATTCTCTTTCTTGTTCACAAAGACTTGGGGAGGGGAATTGTCTGTATGCAGAAACTGTCCAAAATAGCTCTCCCAGACAAGTTCCAGATACAGACTCCTTTTCTCCTAAATATCCTTTACTGTTCATCCTTTATAGGCAAAAATTCCTGTATGGCAAGACCTAGATTGCCAAAAATACAAAAGAAACCAAGACATCAATTGTTTTCATCTGTAAACCCATACTGCTGCCCATAAAAGTTTTTGTCATACTGGCAATCTTACACATTCACACAGTGCACTAATTCTTCACCTAACAGCGTACATGGTGGCAGGTTTAGATGGATCTGCCATTACACGAAATTAATACCCCACCTTCCTATCAATAGGTTCCAGTGAAGACCAGAAAAAGCAGATTTCTCTAGAGATTCTGCAGCAGAGTTTTGTTGAGTGACTGGAGACCACCCTGTTCTGTGTATCTGCACACAATCTTTCTTACCCTGGCTTCTCTATTATGTACAAAAGCATCTAGTTTGTGGCTCTCACCAATTCACCCTCCCCCTCTGTTCTGAAGTCTTCCCTGTGATGCTGGCTTTCGTCCAGCATTGATTCCTGCCGGTCAGAATACAGGATATTCCCATACATTTCTGTCTTCTTTTATTCCTATAACCTTCCTCCCAGCGTGGTCTCACCAACAAACGTCTGTACATAACTTTTTTTGCTATTAACCTCTCCTCCTGAGACTATCAGATGCACTCCTAATAGCAACTTTTGTTCACCAGCAAAATAGAGGAAAATGCTGTTAACATCCGTGTGTGAGAAGAGAGATCTTCTTTATCTGTGTCTTTACTTCTGTCTCTCTACCAAATTTGAGAGGAAAATTTAGCCCATTGCTTCTTTATCACCTCATTTCTCCCCTCAGCAAAGATTAATTACCATGTAGTTTTGTATGATTTTAATGCTACGGTTCTGTTCTTTACAGTGCAAATGTATCTGGCCTACATAGTGGGAAAGTAGTGAATATAATTAACAGAGGAATTATGATGAATTCCTGTGTAAATTTTGTTAGATTTTCTACCACCTTATGATATTTTAAAGAAACCATAGCAATGAAAAAGTCAATAATTTAACTGATTTGCCTTTTCAGAGACAACAGGCAGAAGCATTGAACAAAATTTTTTCTCCATAACATTGTATCTTATGCCATGCACCTGAGTGTTAGCATGATCAACCATGAACCTGCTCCTTGTAGAAATCCTGACATTTCTTGCCTTAAACATACCCTTATATATCTCCTCTTTACCGTCATTGCACTGAAAACGTTATTTTTGTAAAGAGACCTGAGTATCAAATATCCTTTTGCACAGATACTTTACAATACAAGGCAGTAAATGCATGAGCTTGAAAACAGAAGGGCTTCACCACACTCAAACTTCTCTTTAGGCAAAGTAATTCAAGGTTTCAAGCCCTTGCTACAGCAGTGGCTGACAGCACCCACAAGCTATCCCCCCTCACCTTGTTACCAACTGCAGTAGGCACATGCATCTCCAATACCACCTTTACTCGGAGGTGTACAATTTAGTTTGACTCTTGAGGAAACCTACAGTAGTTTTGCTATTGCAATATCGTTTTAAAGTACTAATATTTACTAGTGAGAAATAGTCCCTCTTTGTTTATGCTTCTTTGTGAACTTTTACACAATGAAAGAGAAAGAACATTCCTAGTTAAAAAATACTATAAATGACACACTCAGTTCTCTGACTTTTTTCTGGTAAACTCAGTAGAACAGTGCAGTAATGCTGTATCACATATTTATAAATATGAATGCAGAGGTATAGTGTACTGTAATATTAAACATTATTTTAAAATAATTCCCATGTCAAATACAATCATCAATTTATGGATATAAATAAACCAACAATCTGTCTTTCTGTCAAAGATATCCATTTATACTGAAGAGGGTTCATATTAGTAAAACTTTAATGTATCAGGAAATTAATAAATAATACCAAAGTTAATGAAGGGGAGAAAAAAGTTGTACACTTAAAAATCAGGCTTATGTGATTGTGCAGCAGTCTTTTGGTTATTACTATTTTTCTAATCCCAGGTGAGCTTAATTCTGCTTGAGTAACAGCTTCTGATGTTGTACAAGTGAATCTGCCCGTCCTACACTGGTGAGCTATTAATTGATTCCAAATCTAATCCACATGTTTTACCCAGAAGTTTATACCATATAGATATGTTATAGTTTAGAAAGTATTGTGAGAATACTTCAGAAAGAGAATCCCCTTTAGAAAGGGATGGTGATGTAAAAAAGGCCAATTTAAAATCAGGGCTTGGATTCTGCTACCCACGTTTGTTTTAAGGAAAGAGGACTTGACTTTGGTGTTAAGCAGTACTTCACTGCAAGCCCCATAGCTTAGAAAAGGCACTGAGTCTGAGGGAGAAGTGTCAAGATCCAGACTTCCCTTTGTGCTGACAGCCTGCAGCTACCGTGCTGTCTGCTTTTCATGAACGGCCTCTTCTTCTGCAGAAAACTAGTCAAAAAGGGACCAGTGAAACTAAATGTACGAGGCTCTGGGAGTGCAGAAATAGCTCCAGAGGGGCCAGCCCAGAAGCTCTGCAGGGGAAGCCTGTAAGTCTTCTGTTTTTCAGATATTCAGGGTCAGGGGACAGAGTTATCCACTCCAAACTTATCTGTTCTTTTGGAAACTATGACATTGATTTGTGGCTGTTGTTGAAAATTGGAGCTCTTTACTAGCTAGCCAGCCTGGAGCCTGTAGCAGAGGAGGTTTCCACACTGAGAAGGCTCCTGCAGGCACTGGACTTTGTTTTGGTCTATCCAAAGCAGATCTGTTCTAATTTATTGCAAATTTTGTAGCATCTCTTCCCTCAGGCGGTTTTAGTCTAAGCTTTTCCACCCTAGGTAGACATTCAAAGGATCAAGTCAATATAAAAAGAAGCCACCCCTCTCATCTTCTCGCTGCTCAGAAACAGCTTCTGGCAGCCAACGTTTGGATTAGTGCAGGATTTAATACCATTTCTGTATACAAGTGGTGGCTTTCACTGCCCTAAGTAAATCCTATAAGGGGAAATCCTGCTTTGAAGCTTTCTGAAGTTCTACAAGTTGCCTTGTATATATCAAAAAAATATTTTGTTTGGATTTTCAACAAACCCATGATAAGATGCCTGGCAGAAAGCTACCAAAGAAATGAAGTTGCTGTAGGACTGGTGCTTATATGATTTGAAAGCTGCCTACAGAGTCTTTGTCACTTTCCAGGATAAAGAGTAAGCAGTAGAGTATCTTAGGGAATTAGCCTTATTTAAGATCTTCATCAATGACCTGCAGAAGGGAGGGATACAGGAATATGTCTCAGCTCACAGATGATACTGAACTCCTGCAGGGAGTCAGACGACACAGTCACACATAGAAATGAGCTCTAGAGAGAGGATACACAGCTGAGTGAGCGCAGAAAGGAGTGGCAGATGAGTTCCTGTCTAGATATATAGTGCATCTAAGGAGAATAATCTAAGCCATGCTTACACAGTGCTGAAGTGAAAGCTGGCAGCTGGGGCTCAGGAAAGAGACCTGAGGGTCTCTGAACTCATCTGCTCCACATGCAACAGCAACCAAAAATGCCAACAAAATTTCGGGTGTTCTCAGAAAAGACGGTGAGAGCAAACCAGAAAATGTAAAATCTTGGTGCATTCGCATCTTGAACATTCTGTACAATCCTATTTACACGTTTTAAGAAGGACATATAGAAATTCAAGATAATGCAGGGAAAAGCAACTAAGATGATTAAAGGGATGGAGCAGCTGCCTTTGCAGGGAATCAGAGAAGGCTGGGACTTTTTATGATCTTATTCCTCCCCCAAGGCTGAGTGGGATATGGTTAAGGTTTATAAAACCATGGAGGCAGTGTGCAAAGCAAATACAGAACTGTTGTTTCCCAAGTCCTGTGGTGTCCTCTGGGCACTCACTGAAACTGTTGGAGAGCAGGTTAAAACCTGCAAAAGAAAATCCTCTTTTGAATACCACTACCTGCTCTCCCTTCTGAACTCTACTGTCACAGAAGGCTGTGGAGGTCCACCAAAACCAGCAGGTTAAAAAAGGAGAAAGCAGACAAATTCCACAGCAGCTAATCCATAAAGGGACACTAAAATGAAGAGGTAGGAACACACTGGCTGGCATCTTTGGAGCAGCGGAGGGTAGTGGAGGAATATGAGGGGGACGGAGGGCAGAGAGACAGGATCATGAGCTGTCTCCAAACAACATTTCCCATTGCCACTGCTGGAGACAGAATGGATTATTAATTTGACCCAGAAGGCAATTTTCTATGTTGTCATGAAAATAAGACCCTGTGCTCCTTTGCTAGAGCTTAAACCTGCCACTAGAGAGTTATTTCCACCCATTTAATTTTGATTGCATCTCAGTAGGCAGTCAGTGGTGCAGAATTTGTCAGCTGGAACAACTGTGTGGTAATTATCAATGGCAGGGATATTTTTTTGTAGTTTTGACCAGGGAAGTTTTTTTTCAGTAGAATTAAGGAAAATACGGGGTTTTTGCAAAAATGAAAGGAGGTGAACAATTTTTTTTTAAATAGCTATGGATCTTTTGTATAAATGTATAGAACTTAAAAATTATGTAAATTCAGTCAAATAAGAAGTATGTTGATTGAAGAGAATGAATTAGGCAGGCACAAAAATAATTGTTTTTAATGAACATATTTTTAGGGCTTTGTTCTGCTACAGTCATTAAAATTTCTGGATCAGAGTCCAGTTTCTACAGCTGAATATTGTTTCCAGGTTTTCTGATGGTGTTACTGTTGTACTTTGCTCGGTGAGCAATCAATTTTTCTCAGGAATGAGGATTTGCTTGAATAAAGGTATTATTAAGCTGGGCCTAAATAATTAAAGAAAAACCAAAAGTCCTGGAGACTGAATAACCCCCTCTGCCAACTCATCCCTTTCAGCAGAGATTCCCTCTCACTTTTAAGTTTCCATAAGTATCCAACACTGCCTTCTCCTCACTCAGCCTTTTCTGCTGCACCTTTTTGTCTTTCCCTGTCCACCTTGTTCCAAATACCCCACACAGCAGAGTGTTTCTGCACTTTTACCCATTTCTTGTCATTCCTTCTCCCAGCTCACAGAAAAGGCTGAAAATGCCAAAGAGCTCTCCACACCCCCTCACCAGAGGGTGTTTTTGTGTTAGAGAAAATACTGAAGAAATATTTATTTTCTGTGTTGCTAACTGTTCCAAGGCAGGCTTAAATACTTATTTATATTCATCAGTTATCACAACCTCTTGAGGAAATTATCAGTTGCAGTTTTGATACCACTTTACTGTATCACAATGCCGAGAGAAGACAGGCAAATCACATCCCCTGGAAATGTGCTGTATTTGCAAAAAAGGTTGAAATAGGGGAGGGGCCTACTTTTTATTCTTTTTTTTTTTTTTTACCCCTGGAAAGTAGGAGAGCAAATAGCTAATCGGAGGGGGAAAAATCTCACAGACTAATTAACTGGCATTTGAATTAATGGATGACAATTTGCTCTGCATGTAATTTACATTCTGTATGTCCCTATGTATACCCGCAAGAGTAAGGACCAAAATCAGTTATTATCAGTTATTATCATTATTACTGCTTTTAAGTTTAATCTTCTGTTGCTTGCAGCAGCCTTAACTTGGTCTGTTGTAGCCACACACAGGAGAAAGAAACAAAAATTTGCTGTAATTAAGGATGGGAATTTGTTTCTGTTTAAATGTGCTCAAAAATCCACTGCATATTTCAAGCACTGTGAAATTTAATAGGTGTTTAGGGGGTACATTAGGATGTGTTAGTTGAAATCTGGGATCAAATGAGCTGGAGATTGTTGAGGAACAATCACTCAAGGTATGAACTTTTTTGTTTTCTTGTTTGATGGGTTCTTATAATGCATTGCTGACACTGTTCCTGGACAACCAAATCATAATTCTGATCATGTCTGATTGATTTCAGCTGCTTGATGTTTCCCACTGCTAGCACAGAGGGATCACTACCCAGCATGTAACAAGGAATCAAAATTTGAAAGCCAGTATTCTCTAAAACCAGGGTAAAGACCTCTTCCCCTTCCCAGTGAATTCAGCTGGAGCAACTGCAGCTGTTCTCTGTGTCTGTTTTCAGTTTCACGAGGAACTGACTAAAGGCTGCTGAGATGCACAGCTCAACTCCTCCGATCTGCTTTCAGTGTTTTTTCTGCACTGGATGTTCCGGAAATATAACCATAAATCTTCCTCTGTCACGATTCCAAATAAATCATGGCATTGCCATGAAACATGAGAGAGAATACAGTTAAGCTGTCCAGGAGCAAATCCAGAGGCAGAATAGCAGCACCTCTAGTGCTGCAGAAGCCAAAATGTTTATCCCTCACATTCTTTGCTTACGGATACCCCTGGGATCAGCACTGACTAATATCCATTCTGGTATCCCCCAGAGGAAATTCAACAACATCCAGTATTTAAATCACCTTTGAAGGCTCACTAACCCTCAGATTCTCAGGTAAGACTGACAGTATCCATAGCACTGGCTGCATCCCTTAAACCATCGTTGCAGAGACTTGAGTTAGCTTACTGAAATCGATTGGGGAACATCTTCCCCTCACACACTTTCTGAGCTTTCTCCAGCTTTTATATCCCCATCAGTACTGGCAGAGTGCCTTAGGCAGCTGCCAAGAGCATGTGCTTTTACATCCTTGACAACACTACACAAGGGAGGTGGCTGACTCTTGGGCTGCACCTACTCATAAACCCAGTAGGTCATACAAGACATCATCTCTCTGTTCCCTATCTAATCTTGATTCAGTCCAGAGTGGAAATCACAGCTTGAATCCCAAGGAAAGATCAGTAAAACTGTATCATTCTTACCATCAGATGGATTCTCCCTTCTTTTCTCTCTGCGTGAATCCTGAGCCCAAATTTTCTAAGTCTGTCAATAGATATATATCCATTGTACAGTCAACCTCGTGTTCTTTCCTTTGATTTTTTTTGTCTTCTCCTCTACTGCAACTGTCTTTTATCATTCTTGCTTTAACTTCAGATGACTGAAGGAATATACAGGCTTCTTCAAACAGCATAAGTTTTTTTACATGAGCCATGACATGATGTACCTGTTTTCAGCTGATCTACTTCTCTTATAAGGTAAGACACTCTGTGCATCTTACACAGAGTGTAAAGAAAGAAAAGATACATCTAAAATGGCTTTTGTGGATATGGGAAGGGGAATAAGTAGTTCTGTTATAAAGGACCATTAGCCAAGGCAGCTGTGGTTGCTGAGAGTGTTCAGAAGCAAAATCTATAACATAGATTGAACACATCCACACCCGTGAAATGGTTATGCCTTTTTTTTCCAGTTCTTTTTGCTTTTAGGCTGAAAAACTTGAAATAGGGAAAGCTGAAATTTATACAGAGGCAGAGGCAGCTTTGCCAATTCTTGTAATGTTATTGCAAGTATCACAACTGTTAATGCTTTCTCTTCATGTCCCAAATGCTAGCAGCAAGACATTGCAAACGAATATTCATTTCTGAGTACATTCTGAGTCCTTCTGATCTCAAGGAAAGGTTTGAAGCTGCTTCAGAAATGTAGCCTAAAGAATAAAATAGTAAGTAAATAAAAAATGCAAGGCTTAAAGTCTTGTGACTTTTAAACAACTGTGATGTTTTTCCAATTGCATGAATTTTGAAGATGGGATTGGCAATACTCTGCATCATAGCCTTAATCCAGTTGAAGAAAATAGACCTGTTTGGTGTCTACTTAGAACACAGGAAACACTGTCCTGACTAAGAATTACTTTAATCTTTTATGTTCAGGTACTCTCCTGATTCAAGACCCCGTTATGTTTGCAACCTGAACAGGACTCCAAAAGAAGTTATTTACCTTGCACAAATGAGCGTGGAATCGCCCCTATTCAATACCCCAGGAAAGCTGCCAGTCTGCTCCTGCTACACTCAGCTGCTTCTGGGCAGGAGTTCTCCCGTCTGCAGTTTGAGAGGCATTAACCATTCAGCTGGGCTATAGCCCATATTTTTCTCTCAGGATGCCTTTGGCATCAGCTGAGAAATAAACTGCTGTGCAGTGCACTGGTCCTCCTTGGAAGGACTCCTGACTGCTCCTCAGGCTACCAATGGAGATTAAGTCTACTTTATTCCTGGACACTGAGCACTTGTAAGCTGCAGCTTAGAGATAACACCTTACTCACTGCTGTACAGCTCTTCCCTTCCAAGGGTCATCCTCCCAGTTGCCCTGTTTCCATCGAAGACAGTAGTAACTGTAGTTTGTTTCTACAGTGATGATGGCTACTAATGGAGACAGACACTGAGGTAAATACTGGTAGCAGATGTTCTCTTCATTTACGGTAGCAGACCTGCCCCAGACTTGCATCTCATCCCTCCTCAAGAAATGTCTATGAACATGGACATTTGAAACAGGCTCAGACTCACCCTCAGCTCAAGCTACCAGCAGCAAGATAGGTGGGATTAGATTTCTTTCTTTTATGTTTGTTCTTGTCCTTCCAGCCTTTGGGAAACATTATCTTTATTGGAGGTTAGGCTTGCCCTTATGGACTCAACAAGGCCATTTGTATCTCTTTCATAAATGGGGATATTTGGCAAAGAAGTACTTTATACCTCTTTGTTATATGGAGGTGATCAACATCTATAAAAAATGGAGACAGAAGCAATTCCCCCAGACTGGGCAACTTATCAGAAGTGTTTATTACACTTCATGGTGTCTGAGAAGAATGGTTCAAATCAAGATCAAAATTAATCTCAGAAAAATGAAAATAGCTTAGTTGATTTTTGCACAAGAAAAAACCAAATCAAATAAATTATCACTGTTAAGAGTAATGTTGTAATTGCCTCCATACTAATCTATATTGAGGGTGGAGTGCCCCGGTTTAACTTTGTCATGCAATTCATTTAATAGGCCTTTCATCATAAAAATGCTTTATATACCAGGAAAGACAAGTCAGGAAACAGTGGTGCCCTTTTAAAAACAAGATTGCACAAAGATGTGATAAAACCCCCAAAGAAACAAGTGATTTCAGGGGAAATCAAGAATGAAATTTGTCTGACAGTAGAACTAATTATAAATAAAACGAAATGCAAACAATGTAAATGAACCCAGATTTCCTAAACATATAACAGAAAGAGTTTGTTACATACAGAATCACAGTATGTTTATTCTGTGTGCACTTGGGTATGAAAAGTATGGTGTAGCAAGAAAATAATAGAACTGTTGCTTGAATAATAACCTCTCCTCTATTATTCTTTATAAAGAGGTGTGTTTTTTCAAGTCACCATTCAAGTCCACACTTTTTAAAGCATTGTGTAGCTATGAAGCAAACTTTGAAACACTGATATTTCTAATTTATTGAACAGGAGCTAAAGTAAAAATCTTGATATTGTAGTAGATTGTGTGGAGCACATTAAAGAACAGTTTGTTTGGGCCTTATCCCAAAGGAAATTAAAATTCTTGGAGATCCTGCACAATGTTAACCCTTTTATTTCAGGCCTATAAGAGTAGGGACTACAACTTAATGTGTCACTGATCACTGCTTTCAGAGGACCTCACTGCTTTCAGAGGACCTCTACATCCCAGTAAGAGATGTTAAACTACTTTAAGGGATATAATGTCAGGATTTCACAATGTATTTTTATAAATATAGGTCCACCTATATAGGCATCACATGTAGAGAACAAAAAATTTCTAATTGATACAAAAACTCAGATTTCATGAGGTCAAACGCAGTTAGATAGCTCAATTAATGCACTTTGTTCTGAAAATGTTTCCAGAGCAGAATTCCTCATCTAGACAGAAATCAGGCTTTTGTCTTGACCAGAGCAACAAAAAGCCATTCACCCAACTGCAGAGCCAGAGGTTCGGTTGTTCTGACCCAAAAGAGTGAAGATGAGAGAAGGGACAGCTGCGGGTTTGTTGACTTGAAGGAAATATGTGCCCAGCCTCTGGCACATGGCACTGAATGGCTGCCTGAGGAGAGCATTGCAATCCCTACTTTTTTTCAGTGGTCCTAACAGTGACCATGATCAGCTTCTTCTTAAGCAAACTGCACTGAGCCACAGGTCGAAAGGTTTGATTGTCCCTCTTTAAAGACTGAGTGATCTGTCTGCCCTTGGCAGTCTGCACTACAGAAAACAACCCTCTGTCGGGCACTTGCAGTTATTCTCCATGGCAGAGAATTTGTGTTTAGGGATTCAGATTTATGGGCTTCCCAAATGCGTGTTAGAGCAGTTTGAAAGGTTATCCTCCCCAGCTGCCCATCCTTTCTCTCTGCAGAGGTTATTGCTCCTGCAGCAGAGACAATTGAATGGCTGGCAGGTTGTGTGCTCTGTTCATGACCTGGGGCATTGATTTCAGCTTACATTATTGACTGGCTGGGCTATGAGCTTAGGGAGCAGAATGCCTTGACTTATCATCCCTGCTGGACATAGCTGCAGCAGTTAAAATGTTTATCAGTTCCCACAGGCCATAGACAAATCCCACAGGTACTGAAGAGAAAACCCTAAATCCTACCCTGGCAGGATGCTGAGGGTTGTTACAAAGCACTATTTCCCACACTGAGTGTCTCACCCTTTAGAAGGGGTTAGGACAAAGAAGTAAGTGGCTTCCAGTGCCTCTGTGTCAGGATTGTCAGATAACCCTAGTAATCAGGAGAGGGCCAGGCACACCCACAAAAGTGGGTCTGGGAGAGGTTAGCCTGAGAAACTTTCCAGTTGGGACTTAAGGAAGCCAAAGTGCTAAAGTTGGCCACTTGGGAAAATGCCTGAAAAGGATTTGGAAAACTCAGTAATGTGCACTGCAAAGCCTAATCTTTAAACAGTGCAGTGACCTGTAGGAACCACACTGTGCACCCAGAAGAAAATCCCAGGAGGCACCAAGTCAACCAAAAATCAGGAGGAAATTGCGGTGACAGACAGTCGATTTCCCAGCATCACTGTGGAGCCAAAGAATGCCACAGACTGGAAAACACTGTTTGTGTATTCACTTGAGTGAAGAGGAATGCAGCTTCAGCATCTGTTCCAGTTCTTCAGGGGAAGGGACTGAACAGTTGTGTCCCATGTGCCACGGGGACTAGCTCACCTCAGGAGAGTGCTGTTGTGGAAGGTGCACGTCCCTTCTCTTTTGCCTGAGTAATGTGCACTGTGAGAACAACTAATCTAAGAGATATTTTGGATATTTAGTTGGTAAATATGTCTGGATGTCCTTGGCACACCCAGAGTTTTGTGAATGCCAGATAGAAAGAGGCCTGGGGGAGCTGTTATGGATGCAAATCAGCAGCATTTAAGCACCTTGGGGGTAAGGAAGCAGTTACTTAGAATTTCTGAAATTTCTAATAGCAATTTAATTTTGAAAGTACACATCTTAATTTGCAAGAAGGATCTAGGTTCCTTGGTGGATTTAGTCTTTTTGATCTGGAGGTATTTAAAAATGTATCAGTGAATCAGTGGGAGTTTGGGGCTTTGATGTCTTATGTGCCAGTTTCCATCTGTAAGTGTCTGAATACCTAAGTCTGGGCCACAATAAGTTCTTTGAACCATGCTGAAGTGTGAGGTTTTTCCACAGCCAGAAATGACCTTGCTTGAGCAGACAGATTTTTAGCATGGAGCAGAAAAGTGGAGTTTAGTAACACCAAAAGTCTCTTTGGATTGGGAATTCCTATATAGGAAATAAAATTGTAGAAGATACCCAGGAATTGTTAATTATATTCAACCCATTAAGCACAAGCACCATGTAGACAAAAATAATTTAGGATTGACAGGTTTTTGTATTCCCATTCGTACACTTACCCCACATTTAGAGTAACTCCCACTGATTTCTGGGGACATTAATGGATCATGAATGGTTGGATTCAGTGACAGACTGCTTTTTGCCTATGCCAATCCCCACCTCCTGCTTGCAAAGCTCTCGTGTTCTTTGGATGCTGCTGCTAAAGCAGGGGCCAAAGAGTGGGGCAGCAGCAAGTTCACCAGGACTAGCCCTTCCCAGCAGAAGTGTCACTGTCACAGCTTTTTCTTTGGGGATGACAGCAGCAGAAAGATGTTCTGCAGTCTTCATCTGGCAGACCAGCCCTGCTCCATCCCTTCCCTCCAGCCCAAAGGGTGCAGCAGATCAAGGAGGGCCCAGATGCAGGGAAGCAGCAGGGCCCTTGCATCTTGCAGGCCTGGAGGGTGGCTGTCCGAGGACAAGTGCTGGGATGGGGATGAGTGGGGAGTGTGGCTTCTGAGTCTAGGGAAGAGGAAGAGTAGACAGGGATTCTGAGAAGAGGCATGGTGGAATACATGAGTGAGGAGGGGAGAAAAAAAGTGGCAATGAGGTCTTCCTGCCCTGCCAAGCTTCCACAGTTCCCTGACACCTTGCCTTCATCCACTCAGAGCTCTTCAAACTTCACTGACCCTTACTTACTGTCATTCTCTTTCTCCAGGAAGCTGAAATCTCCACTGACCCCTTCCAGTCCCACTCTCACACCTCTGAGGTCACTAGTGATCTCTTTCCATCTACTCAAACCCATTCCTTCTCTCCACACCTCCTCTGCTCCATCTCCATCACCACCCTTACAGTCCTCATGTAGCACCTCCCCAGTCCCTCCCGTAGAATTGTGTTGGCAAAGGTGATTATTCCAGTATTTCAGTCTTAAAAAATTTCACTGCTACCCTTCTTCATCACTGCAGTCCTACAGAGAAGAAACCCATAATAATGATATCCTGTAAAGTTTTTTATAAGACAAGTGTTTTTTCTGTACCCTGCCTTTGTGATAGTCTTCTATCCAATACCAGGCTTCAAAGTTAAAATGCAATGTTTTACTCAGTGGTCAGCATGAATAGGGTTAGCCATACCCTTGTAATAGCTGGAAGTTCTTTTAAATCACTCATCCTATTTTGATGAAAATCCTGATTAAAAAAGTGCACAAGGAAATTTTAGAAACAAATCTATTCAATTTTTCATACCTATCTTATTCTGGTAAAAGTTACCTTTGCTTTAAATAATTGTAGTTTCTGAGGCAGTGGAAGAGTTTTGGCATGTGTTCAGATGCCATCTGATACCCAAGTCAAGATACAGCATTGCATGTGTAAGTGACACTGACACAGAATAAAAAACAAGTGAATAAGTCAGTGGAAATTGAAATTAATAGAGAGAAAAATAGGGAAAATATAGAAATAAAGCAGGAAATAGAACTCTATTGCTGTTTTCCACTGTAATAGCCTTGCTAGAAATGCATAAATAGATTCCATTTATAAACTCTGAAATCCCCTACTACAGATTAGAAAGAGCAACAATGTAAAATTCATGGTGTTTGTGACTGGCCTTTATCAACAGACAGTAAACAGCCACAACTTCTAGTAGAGCTTCTGCTGCTGGTTTGACATCTCCATGAGATGCTCATTCTAGAGATTCAGACTGCACAATAAATATGTCACAGAAGCTTAAGCATCTCTTAACATAAAGTGATTATTATACATTCTCATCTTATTGGTCTCCCAGCTATTCACATTCAGGCTTTGAAGTGCCTGCCTTTATTTCAGCCCTACCATCCTTTTTTTACTCTTCTGAAGTTGCACAGAAGTTGCTCAGGAGATCAGCACCAGAACCTCTGTGACTGATATGTAAATCAAAAACAAGTGGGAAAATTGTAACAAGCCTTGAGGGAGACAGAGTGCTTCTTTATGGTACTTGCTTGATGCTCAAATTATTTCTAGTTTTCAAGCTATTTCTAAGGCTATCAATTAGGAAGGAATGAGTAATTGAGGTTGTTAGCATTGGAGTAACTCAGACTGCTCTTTCTGCTCTCATTTAAGCTGGTAGTTACTGAAACTTGTTAGTGGCAAAACAGAGCTCTCCTCCTCTCAGTCCATTTCTATTGAATTATCAGAGAACACTACTAGAGTGAAATGACTGTCCTGTCAAAGAGGCGTCTTGTAGAAATTAAAGAGTTTGATGTCTCTAGATGTCAACTAAATATCCCCTAAACGTATCCTCAGGCATCCTGAGCTTGGTTTGTGGGTGAGCACAAGCAAGACCTCTAATGCAAAGAGTGCCGTACACCTTATTTATGCTCACCTACAAGCAGTTTTCCCAGATGCTGAGACCAATTTACTCTGTTTTGCTAACAAAGTAGCAGTGGCAATAGTTTTGTTGGCGAAATAATGAAGTGAAAAATACAAATCAACAACGATTACACTAATGAACAGTTATATAAAATCCATTCATTAAAAAGCAGGAAATGAAAGGGATTATCACTCTGCAAGAATTTTACACATGGGAAAGGTAATACAGTGGATAGTGGATATTAGATCACAAACAATGCTCTAGTTGAGAGGGAAATCAAAGAAATAAAATTTTTCTCCTAAAAGTGTACCTATAGCAGAAGAAATATTGACTTAATAAAAGAGGTTTTACTAGTGCCTTTTCTTCCCTAAAAAATTACCAAAAAAGCAAGGGCTGACAGTTTTCCCACCCAGCCATTAATGTGAGAAAATGCCACGTGTTCTGTACATATTGCCAGAAGTAAAAGGGAAGGTCTAAGTGGGAGTCCAAGCCAGCACTAAGCGGCAGTGAAAAAAATAATAAAATATTTTTATTTGAACCATTTAAAGAAATCGAGCTGCAGTCCCAGATTTATATATATATACATATATATATATATATATATATATTTATATATATAGTTATTTAAAACAAGGAAAATACCTTATTAAAAGAACAAAAAAGTTTGGAGGAAAGGTGAAAAATTGAAAATTCCTTGGTTCACAGGTGTCTGATATTTTTTCATCCCAATTTTTTATTTCCTTCTTCAGTAGAAAGAACCAAACCAAAGGAAACCTAACCCAGAACTGGAAAAAAAAGGTTATTTGAGTATGCCATGAGTTCAGTGCCTGACTGAAATTGAAGCAAACAAAATTAAAAAGCTTGATCTATTAAGAAAGATTATTTCCAACCACAAAACCTCTCTGTCAGGCACACATTCACCTCAATAGTAGCCAAGAACCATGTACATAATTTACTATTTTAATGCAACAATCATACGAACAATTGAAAGCAGCAAAATGCACAAAATTGAAGCTGAGTATTTGTTTGCCCATATTTTCCCAGTTTTGAAATATAGTTACCCTTTGTTGGAGGCCAGCCTGACTTTCCTGTGGTTGCAGATTCACCATTACTTCCATGCTTTCAGTCAGTAATTACAGCAAATCCCTATAAACTTTCAAATCATCATTATTACATTCATGAAAAGTATTTGAAAGCAAAAATATGTCGACAGCACCGTTGTGCTGAGATTACTTTTCTTACCAGCTTTGAAGTTGGTTCCTGTGTGAAGCCCCGTGTCCAATTAAGTTAGATCATTAAAAAGCAAATTATCTTGACGTTTTACTGTAATAGCCTAACTTTGCTTTGGCCAAACATGAAACACTGAACTTCCAGGGTATGAACTTCCCTCAGCAGTGTCTGTTTTGGGAACACTGGGCTGAAGAGTGAAAGAAAGGGGAAAGAAACTGTTGAATCAGTACCAGAGTAATAGCCCCTTACTGCATGAATCAATACTTTCTTAGATGCAAGGAGGGAAGAAAAATCTTGCCCTAATCTATATTCTGATATTTGTAAACCTATAAATTATTCACAGCTTAATCTGACCCTCTTTCTTATTGCGACAATAAACTTAACAATCCTATCTTCATGCTTTATGAACCCAGTTGTGCGAAACCCTAAGCCATGTAAGAGAACACGTTTAGTTTAACAGAAGAAAACGCTGCACATGCAATTTTACTAAAATACTAGAGACACTTGCATCTTAACTCCCCACAGCTCAGAAAACATTAATGTGTCTTCTCCTGTGGGTCCAATCAGAAATAATACAGAAGAGAGACACGAGGGCGATCCAATGAGTAAGAAATTGTGCTTCAAAGAGAGTTTGAAGGAACCAATGTCTTTTGCCAAATGGAAAAAATGAAGACGGGTATTTGTCCTGGTGACATCTCGAGCATGTGAGATTATCACAACATGATTTGCTAGAGACTGGGAGGCTGTGGGTGCCCCAAGGGAAAGAGTTGGGTATCTCCTTCCTGCGCCTCTTGTAGTGGCCCCCATTAAGCACAAGATATTTGACTAGATGGATACCACCAAGGAAATGAGGTAATCTTGTGTCTTACACATTTAGTTTAACAGAGCGCAACTTGCCCTTGCACACCTTGCTTGGTGTTTTATAAATTTACAATCCACAAATTAGGAAGTATTTTAGAAAACCTGACCATTGAAAGAATTGATGTATCATGAAGGCTGAGAGAACATAGAGTGGTTTTTTATCAGCACTATTGTCAGTAGAAGGAAAACAATAAGATTATAGACTAAAGGCTTGTGGTTTGTATTTATCCATCTGAGACTTGGAGACGAAGTAGAGGCTGTTATCCATAGATTTATAAGATCTCTCTTACTAGAGAGCTAGATCATTCTTTTTTCTATTGGGCTATTTGAGCTAGAGTTTTGAAGCATGCTCCATACATTTTGGGGGGCGGGGGGCGAGGTGAGACATAAAAAAGTATCCCATTTAGTAGGATCCATATTAATTTTACAAATAATCAAATACTTTCTGAATTAATTTTAACTAATGATAGGGAGAATATTTCTAGGGTTTTTTGGTCAATATACGTGTGTGAGGAAAGAGGATGTCTAAGAGATCAGAATTTTGCAAAATCTCTAGTTTCCCCTGGAAGCATGGGTTTTCACCAAAGCAGCCTGAAAGCTACAAGCAATTTGTACTGTTTTAGAACAGATTTTTCAATTGAAATCTCATATAATAGAAATAAAATAGAAATAATAGTATATATTAGGAAACAACTGAAGAATAATATTTACCTGTTTGTCAACCAACACAGAAAAATCAAGTGTACAAGATGAAATGCAAAATGTCAACACTATAAAAATATGGACATATATTTAGTACAAGTGCTGAGTCCCCTCCAATCAAGGATATTATAGGAAATCCTGCTCTTACAACGCATGGGCAAGTAGAGTCAGGAAATCTTTGTATGATGTGTTTCTACAGCGAGGGAGTGAGACAGCCCAGTGTTCTCAGACAAGAGGCAACAGGCTCTGTGCTTTCAGTGTGCTGCTCTGTGGGAAATGAAAAAACTATGCTTTAAAAGTATGAAATAAATTAAAGGCCAAAGAATTACATCCCCTTAGCCAAGCTGCCTAAAATATTTATGGATCTAAAAATCTCAAGAGCATAAAACAATTCTTACTACGTTAATGTTTATACTGGGAACTTTCCATTAGTAAATATGTGACAGGGAATAACCATATCCATCCATCTGCTTAGTGGCTGTCTCAGAAGCTGCTACATGTCAATTATTAATCCTCCTGGGGATAGAAGACCATTTTTCTTCTGGAGGCCTACTCTTGTGTTTATTTTTTTTCTTTTTTCCCTGCTATTTAAAATAATCTTTTTCCTACATATTTCTTACAAATATTGACTGATATATTTTCTTCTCAGTAACGTGTTCCCTTTTCGTGCAGCTTTACCATTTTCTAATAGAATGATTAGGATGAATAAAACAAATCTTTTTCAACTTATTCAAGTCCTTTTGAGACTCTTACTTCAGCGCCTTTGTCGCAATGATGGCTCTTCCACCAATAGTCGCTGAGACATTTGAACAGCTACGCTGTTTCTATTTTTATTGATGAGGTAGTGATCTTTCTGGTTTCTGGCATAGCAACAGACAGGAATGAAACAAAGCTATTTATAAAATAAAAATCAGAAGTGTCTAATTTAGATTTAAAAAAAAAAAGACAAAACTGTGATAGGTGATCATGGTTGCTGGTACTGTTACTTAAAAGCTAATCAAGCCAGTGATGTTTAACATCAAAGGGAAATTAACTTCAGTGAAGAGGGGTTATATATTGATGCTAGCCACATTAGGAAATTGTTGATTTTAGCTGGAATCAAGAAAGGACACTTAGTTGTTTTGTTGCCTCATGATACTGCTTTTTACAGGATGGTTTCTGCCAGGATTGTCTTCATTACTGAAGTGACTGTAATAGCATGGGAGAGCAGGTACAAAGCATCAAAGTAAATCCTTTCAATAAACACAGGTACTAATTAAACCTACTGATCAGAACTGTCTTGGAGAAAAAGCTAATTTAATCATGCCAATCACGAAATATGACTCATTATGAGCAACTAACTTTTGTGAACAAATGCAGAAACAGATAAAATATAAGCTTTGGAAAGTACAGTTGCAAAACAATTTGCTTGAATTATTTCAGAAGAAATGAGGAAAATATCAATAATAAGATTACAAATTTTCATTTCAGTTTAGCTGTTGAGTCTTTCTCAAAGGGTAGATAGATAGCATCATGTAGGCAGCCTCTACAAAGCCTTTGCCCATTCTGTGTATCAGTGCACGACTCTTGGTGCAATGCTATTATCTACAAGTACTTAGAAAGCCAAGTGAACGAGAATCCTGTCATGCTGGGCAGTGCCATGCAAACAAACCTACAGCTGCAGACAGTCTCTGTCTCAGAGACACCCTGCTCTCAATAGATCCTTCCTTGTTAACAAGACAAAACTGGGCCCAACAGCATCCACAAGAAGTTCCTGTTCCCACCCTGCCCCAGCCCCGGGGATCCTGGCTGCAGCCAAGTCTCTATTTCAGAACACAGAGAGGGAACATCCTTGCTGAATCCTAAGCACACAGAGAAACTAATGAGCCAGCAAAGGTTGAAGTGTCTTACTTTATGCTGTGGTTTATACATTCTTAATGTACAACATGCATCATTAAAGAAATGTGTAAGTGGCAGTCTGTTGCTGCTTTCTTATTTAAAGGCAAACAGCACATTTTATTTAAGCAGATAGAATAGATATATTTTAGAAACATATTTCTTTCAGTAGCATGTGGTATTTTTAATTCCATTATAGTGTGTTTTTTTTCTTTCCAGATCCCAGTTTTCTGCTGAAGAAAGGTAAAACTAGGCATATGCCTTGGCTTATTAAAAACTGCAATTATTTCAAAGTTATCTGAATATTAACAAATTCTTGTTCTTAGGAAAACTATGAGTTTGAAGTACCAGAAAATTCCATAAAATATAACTTGTTACGTAACAGTTGTGTTATGTCATATATCCAGTGGTGTAAATCTTCTCACAAAAGCTTATGCAACTGCTGTTTTGCATTTCTTTCAGGTTCGAAACCCACAGAGCCTCTGAATAAAATCCAGGTAAAACCACTAGGCTTCACCTGCTTCCATGTCAAAAACAAAGAAATAAAATGCAAGTGCATGGCAATTTCAAAATGCAATCACAAATCAGTTCCTTGATTATCAGTTTCCATTGAAAGATTGGCCAAGTGTTGAGAATCTTTTCAGATACAATCTACATGTTGAGTCTAAAATGAAACCCAAAACCTTAGAGATGTTGCCAAGGTTTGGAGTGACAGCATGTACACTGCTTTGGTGGCTGCTTGGATCTGACAGCTTCCTGAATCAAAACAACCACTGCCTTCAACCCTGCTCCCACTGCTCTCTCTGAAGGTGGGGAAAGTGCTGTATTTCTGCTTTTGCTTTTTTATTTTTCATTTCAGTGAGTATGCATAGTAAAACAGGGATCCAAATGCTGATTAAAATTTTTGCTAAATTGTGAAAGTTTGGATCTGTGCTTGTCCTTCCAAATGCTCTGATACATCAGCTAAGTGTTTTCTTAAGAGCAAATGCCCAGGAACACATCACGTGCTGAGGGCTTGTGCTGGAAGCAGCTCACTGCCTCATGTGCACAGTGCCTGCAGCACATCACCTCTGATGAGGAAAACCACAATAATAATGGTTCAAATACCTTTATGCTTATTACAATTTATGCATTTATTAAAAGATAATTGCATTTTATGACTTGTAACTACAAAGCTGTTATGCAGTTCTCAGTTTGAAAGATTTACCAAACAGAAAACCTGAGGAAATAGCAGGGAAGGTTTTGGGAGGAGAGCCTGGAGATAAGTGTCTGAGAAACTTGGAATTTTTTCACACTGAAAAGCTTTTTTCAGTCTATAGTTTTTCAAGAGTCTGTCCTGTCTACCTGATAGAGAACTGCAGAATGGTGCTTTCATTATATAACACTAAAAAGAACATTTTAGTCCAAAGTAAATTGATTTTCTGTCTCTCTTTTGCTGTATCTATCTAAAAGTTATTCAGAGAGGTATTTGAGAGGCCCCTTTTGATGCTGCATGCCTCACATAACTCATCTTTGACTCTAGTATGTTTTAATTCCATTTCTAGAAATTAGATAAGCAGAACACTGTCCTTTCCTGCTAGGAGTAGATCTTTTATTTGCCATTGCAAAGTCAAAATAACAAATGTGCAAAATAAAAAAACATTGTGAAAAGCTGGATGTTGCATAACATGTTTTGTTTCCAGATAGTGAAACCAAAGTTGTTTGCAAACACTTTCCAGTATTGCTGAGGGAAGTGGTGTGGTGAAGAAAAGCCAGGGCTGTGGATGTGAACTGGAATTTAAATCCCTGCTTACCATTAACGTCACAGGGGGAATGTTCTCATTGTTCATTCCCAGATCCATCATTTATGACTTATCATGCAAGATAGGATATAAAATTGTGAAGTGCTAAACTCGAGACAGAATTAGCTGTTTCTTAATATATCTCTTGCTATGTTGGCACTTGGATCCTATATTGTGCTGCAGAATAGATCAAAGTGCTTCAGCATGCAGCAAGGTAAAGCAGGTCAGGAACTGTGGCTGGAGGATACAGACATATCCAAGCTTCTACTTCTGAAAAGTTAAGATGTATAGTAAAATTTGACTTAGTCACCAAATGAAAAAGGTTTTTTTGCTTTTTTTTTCATCTTTATTTTGTGAGGGTTTTAAGTCTATGGAATAAATTTTGAGCTTGTGTTTTGAGCCCAGGAAAGTTACACATAATCTGTATGGTTCTGAACACACATAGTTTAAATTTAAGAACTTTGTCTTCATGTGAGCTAAAGCATTTTTCTGTTCTGCTCTTTTCTATTGTTGATGTCTTTAGGCCAGTTTAACCTAGCTGTGGATAAGCATTAGTTAATGACAGCAGATTAATTATTATCACCCACATGTAGGTGCAATAGAAGCATGCAAGTCCGAAGAAAAATATCCTTCTCTGTGACTCCCACCTGAAATCCTGTTTCTTCTACTGTCAACCACAGTACCCTGTCCTTGATGCTCCTGAACTGCTGCTGCTGAGAGTAAGATATTCCCACAAATAATTTCAGTTAGTTATTTCTCCAAAGTAATCACCATGTTGTCAGGAGCTGAAGCAGTCTAATTATTTATTGTGATAAATCAACAGCATTGCACTATGTTAGACAGGCAGGAGAAAAGGCTGGCATTGAATTACCCCTTCAGTCCTGTGGAAGTGGGGTTCCTGTTTCTGTAGCTTGTCTATTGGAGAAGTGAACAGGAACCTCAGGGCAGAAATAGCCCCCAACTTGCGTCTGCCTTCCAGTAGAGAGAACATTCAGAATGAATTTATGTCTGTGGATCACGTATATATTATTTCATGTTTGCTGTTTAAGAGAGATCCTGCCCCAAGCAAATGAATGATGCAGCAAGAAGGGAATAATTTTTTTAAAATCCCCCTTCTATTCTTCTAGAAAGCATGAGGCCAGAAGTGTTCTTGCCCTCATAATGTTGCTTTCAAGTCAACTCTTCTCCTGAGTGACAACTCTACAGTCCTGCTTCTGCTGCTGTGACTGCACTTCATTTTATCTGTGGAAAACTCTTGGCATTTACATGAGGAGGTACCTGACCTGACTTTCAATCCCCTGCAAGTAACTACTGAACATTAAATCAGAAGGCTGAGACTCCACCAAAATTCTCAGACCTGATAAGATTTAACAGCATTTCTGTTCACCATCACAGGATGGCCATGCCATGTAAACATAAGTAATGAAAAGCAAAACTCTGTAAGAGGAACAGTCTCAGGAGCCTTGCTTAGCTGATGTTTTCATGTTGTGACTGCATAAAGCAGTGAGAAGAATAAAAGATCAGGAACCAAGGCAATATGCTTTCACCAGGCTTGTCAAAAGCTCCTTCTCCAAACTGCTTTCTTCTAAAAGCAAACTCCTAGACCACAGTGTTTCTTCCCCTCTCTGCAGCTGCCTTCAGCATGATGTGCCCTGTCGCACTGTGGCTTTTCCCTGCCAGCATGATTTCAAGGAGGGTCACGGCCCAGAGGCCTTGATGTGCATGTGAATGGTGAGTCACATTTTTACAGCAACTGTAGATATTTGGGCTCAACCACCACCTCTGGTTTCAGTGCAAGGAGTGCTTCACAAAAACTTCCAACAGACAAAGTTCTCAGCAGACAAAGTTATCAGCAGAGAGCAATCAGCCAGCACTGAAACGTGGCCATAGCTCTGTGGCTTGGGATCAGCACTGCACACCATGCTGAACTGAGCTGGCCTGCCCCATTCCAAATGGAGTGGCCCACGGGATTTCTTCTAATAGCAGTTCATGCATACTATGAAAAAACATTGTGAAAGAACATCTGAAAAGCTGCTTTTCAGTGAAATTCTGTTGTCTTTCAGCAGGATATTTTAGACTTTCAAAACCTTAGAGTGCAGGGGAAGAATTTCAGGTACTGTTGTTTGAGAAGAGCATGGGAGCCAGTGCACAACCCCAGACACTCTCACTCCTGCTAACAGTGGGTACTGTTTCCCCTTCTGCATCAGGACTATCAAGTTCATCACATGTAAAAGGAAGATGTTCCACTGGTACGAGACAGAAGGGCAGCACCCCATTTCTCTCCAACTGTGACTCCCCTCCAGATTTCCCAACAGCAGAGGACAAGACTAGGCTGAAGAGCCCTCCAGATCCATCTACTGTAGAAATTAGATTGATTTTCCTTTGAGGGCAAAGCTCAGACTGTGTTTGCAGATAGGCTCCGGAGAATTACTCTTTATTAATGCTGTCTTGAAAAGTTTGAATTGCTCTGCAATAGTGTCACTGAAAACTGACCTCTCCCATTTCACCCATTTCTCCGACACGCTCTTTAAACTGATGCCAAAGCACTAAAGCCTAGCATGTGATCTTCATGCAACACTGCAGAGAAAGAAGAGCACAGCCTTATTGGACAGGGTAACTACTAGAGAAAGTCAGGGAATGAAAGCTGTTAAATTAAGTGTACCTCTGACTTGGAAGGAAAAGATTTAGGAGTGAGGGAAAGTCAGGAAAGGGAAATATTGTTAAATATAATTAAGCAGGAAAATAAAATATTGATGGATGTACCTATACTGTTTAGTTATTTACCTTACTGACCAAAACCCAAAGGATGCTAACAACAGAAGTAAATATCATAATGACTATAATGAGAAGTGTCTCAGCTTCAAATACAAGGAGGAAAAAATGATAGCAATTTCAAACTGACTTAAGGGAGATCAGCACAACTCCAATATCTTTTAAAATGTATTACTGATGATGACAACAAGAGAGAAACCTAAATGAGTCCTTTCACAGATCAATGCACTGAGCTGCAGGAATTCAGGTTTATGGAGAGCAGCAAGGCTTGTTTCTTATTTCCTGGTGTTTATTCTCAGATTTCATAGCAGTATTGTCTTCCTACAGCTAACAGAATAGTTGGGGACTGGTGACAGTGTGATGGTGACACCCTGCATTCTGGGATGAACTGAGCACTGGACCCCCCTGGCTGCCTTCCTAGCTACAATGGCTCCACCAAAAGCATGGCCTGACAGAGATGATGGGATGGTGGTTATCCCTCAGATGATTCAGGTGGCTGTGTGCAGATTGCCGTGGAAAGTGACGTCAAACTCTTCTTGTGAGTTAGCAGGGAGATTGGGATAGCTATTAGCTACTGGTCTTAGAGCTCTCAACCATAAAATTATAGCACCCCAGAGCAAAGTGAGAGAGCTGGAAAAGGAAGCTGGGACTTTACAGGATGCAAAGGCAATCTCACAAAAAGTAATCACCACTCAAGCGGAGCAGTGCTATAAGCAACAATGCGCTGCAGAACAGCTGGTGGCGTGGATTGCTCACAAACAAAGGCTCAGGATGGGAAAAGTAAGGTTTCAATTTCCCAAGTTCATGCTCTCGCTATGAAATCTTTGTCAGATCCCAAGGAATGGGATGAAAATATCAGGGGTTAGTCCTCGGACTCAGAGTCAGATTTAGCAAGTAGGGAGGGGATAGTAGCAAACCCCTCACACAAACGGAGGGGCAGAGCAATCTGCCAGATGAAGGGGTACAGATCACACAGACTCTGAGAGAAAGACTCTAAGGTAATTTTTAGATATCTATCAGCAGAAGAACAGGGAAGTCATCCTGGCACGGATTTTGAGAGCTTGGGATAGTGGCACTGCAACAATCTACTTATTAATGGGTGAAAAGAAATCTATCAAGCCCTATAGCCAGGGATATGCTCAATTACTAAATATCAGAGGTCCCAATGGGCAGGATGTGGTGCTCCTATGATATCTCAGTGGATGTGTTTTAACAGCATTTGGAGATAATTGCTGAATTAGTGTCATCCCTCAGAAATCAGTGTACAGTAGAAAATGGTATTAGTTTACTGTGGCAGATGGGGATGGCTCATGGGCTAATTACAGTATCTAGTCTGGATAGGACAGCAGCAACAAAAAGTATCAAAATGCAGGTTTTGAGAGGGCTGTCTATTTCTCTGAAACCTTTGATTACACCACAAGTCACAAGTGCTACTGGTAGGTGCCCTAGCAAACATGGTGTAATTTCAGAACCAAATGTGCAGGTGGTGAATGAAAATAAGGCAGCAAAACCAGAAAAGTTAGCTCACAGGTGACAAACAAACAAGTGTGGAATGATCTTATGCAAGATGGTGTCCCACAACCCGAAATAAATGGGATCACAACATCAGAAATGTTGTCATTGGCAAAAGCTAGTGCCTACAAATAAAAATTCTTCCCCCTCTATCCCATGTGCCAGGCCACAGTGAGGGACTACCTGGCAAATGCCAAGACAGAAGAAATGGACCAGGAAGAATGTTGTTTGGCAATTGATCAAGAAAAAAAAAGAAGCCTCTGACACCTGCAAAAATGCTTTGATTGATCATGTCCAATTATACACTTCTAGACAGGGAAATGCTTTTAAATTAGAAGTAACAATTCTAGATGATATAGTCTTGTGGGGGTTGTGGCAGACAACTGGGTGAAAAAGTTTAAAAAAATCTGTAGGATTTTAGTCCAAGGCATTACAATGCTTCATTAAACATGATACTCTGATGGATAAACAAATTAAATTATATTTTTGGGCATTGCAAGAAACTGAAAGAATCAGAGGCCAAAATAACATGACTGTACATCTCCAGTACAACATACAGTGAGGACTGAAATTCTTCCATATGGCATTTCTTACAAAATATTAGCCGCAGGGAAAATGGAATTGTTTACACTGATGAATTTCATGGTAGGACTGCAACTGCTGTGAGCCAAGGAAACTTACAGCATTGATTACTGAAGAAATACCTCCATCTTCAACATCATAAACCTTTTTCCGAGTTTGAAGGCATGCACTGCTTCCACCTGACTGTTGGATCAGCGGGCATGGAGGATGGTAACCAAAATCCTCAGGACTGAATACATGGAATAACCCAATCTAACAGTAGTGCATGGCTAATCGAAAAGCTTAGTTCACTGACAAGGCTGGGACACAACTCAGACCATTGTTTGGATGTTTATTTTTTTTCTATATGCTTTATTAAGTGGTGTCTTGAGCAAGGTATGGAATGTTGGGAGAAATGGGTTAAATACGGAAGACTGGCAAGAAAAATTATAAGTCAGTCCAGTGGCCTTGCAGCTGGGAATAACTCTTGATAAGCCTGTGTGAACAGCAGGCCAGTGATCCTCCAGCCTGTACCAAGTTTAACAGTGCCTGTGTCTCTGCTTTTGTGCTTCTGCCCAGGTGTTGCTTCAAGGATTCCCTGGTTAGCAAGGTAATCAAAATAAATTTACCCTTTGTGTTTTATCCCTGAGTTTGTGGATGTCCCAGATGCCTTCCCTGCGCCAATGCACACAACCCATATCTTTCACGTTTTCAAGATAGCATGAAATTTTCTGCTGAGATTTTTCCACGTCTACTCTCCATAATCTCTCAGTGCAATCAAACCAACTCAATAACCAAGTCACATCTTTCTAAGGTGGAGTAGAAAGTAAGTAATTAATTTTAAACCACTGTCTACAACATGAGATCTTCCACACCTTTAATTTTAGTGGATTAATTTTTTAGTTAAAATGTGCACTCTGACAAGTAAAACAATTTGGTAAATATCCTTTATAATGCATAAGATTTCACAGCGATTTCTTTGCTGTCACGTTTCAGCCCCTTATCACATGAGAAAGTACAAAAATATTTGCTGATGCATCCTCAAAGTGGGCAGTGTGCAGTTCAAACAAGGGATTCAGGAGAGGCACTGAAATATATGTGAAGACAGAACAGGTGCTTCATTGTAAGTTCAACTCAGCATATCCCAGCCATCACCATTGCTGTTCTGCCAGTGTGGGCTTTGCTAGAGCAAACACCGAAGTCATTTGCTGTTTGGATCCCTCTGAAGTCAACCTGAGTTCCTCCCTTGACTTCATGAGACTCAGGTTTTTACCTCCTGCATATGATGAAGTCACAGGATCCTACAGCATGGTAGGGATTTTGCCTGCCATGATTTCACCTACAATTCCAGAGATTTCTCCTACAATAAAAAAAAGGTCTCCTGACAGTAAATTATGATATCACATGAGGAAGAGTGACAGAACACTCAGTAAATCCAGGTGGAAAGAATACTAATGGCTCAGAAAAATGAAAGGTCAAAAATCTTTATTCAAGTATGAACTGTCATTCCATTACTTACTCCTGAATTTTTATATTTGTTTAGCACGTGCTTTTTTCTCATGGCTTTGATAAGCGTAATGTTGTATTAACGTTCCTGCGGTGGCATATGCATGTGCGTGTAGCTGAAGCAATCTCACCAAATAAATGCTCAAAGCAGATTTCCAATACAGCTTCATGACTTATTCATGAGTCATGCTGTTTGCAAATGAGACCACAAATAACACACACCAAGGGTACTTTCTTCTGAATCACTACTAGTGGTGCCTAATAACTTAGACACAAAGCTGCATATAAACATATGTTTTACATTATAATTGCTTTTGTACCAAACTATTTCTAGGTGAGTCAGATAATGAGCAATAGCAAAATACTTATCCCGAGCCTTATATTTTGCTACTGTGCGCTCCTGGAGATACATTAGCCATGGTTTTGCTCTAAGGACCTGTTTCTTTCTTCAGTCAGACTGTAAATGTGATGTTTTAATGGGAAAGATATTCTTCAAGTTTACATCCTTCTTCCAAATTCCCATCCAAATTATTTACAGAATAAAGTTTGACCATGCTTGGGCTTATTTAATGTATAAAACATATATTTTTTACATTTATCTGTCGAATGCAGAACTATAAATGTAGTTCAAAGAAATGATAAAGATTTGTTGTCAACTGCTTCTGTATAAACCAAGGCATTTCTATTATGGTGACAACTGAGAATTTCTTCTTACAATAACTTTTTAGAAACTCATCTCTCTTCAAACATATGCCCATAACTGCAGTCTTTCAGGCAGCATTCGTGTTTCAACTGCATTAAAAGATAAGCTTCATAAGGAAAGCAAAGACTAGATAAGGACTGTTCTTAAAAAAACTAGTAATTTCTTACACATGCAATTGTAAAACTCCTCTGTATAACTCACTTCTTAGCTTCCTGTTCTAGGTGGCAGATAACAGTGATTTTTGATGTACCAGCACACCCCAGAAGGCAAGGGGAACTCAGGTTCTTGTTAACAGGTCTCTTGGGTTGGATTAGGGTGAAATGACACTGAATGATCAGTGTTTATAAATACATACGTTTGTGTGTATATATATACACTTACATATATATATATGGATGGATTTATTTTAGAACAATTCAATTGCAATGGAAAGCAGGTATGTAGCCATTTTGGTTATTATTATCTAAAGTAATACAGCAATATAAAAGCATAAAAATAACACTTAAGAAAATATATAAGGAAAAGAAAGAAAGAGAAAGAAAGGATAGGAGGAGAAAGTTCATAACTCGAATTCCTTGGGCTCATTAGACCTGGAGACGTGGAAGCCATGGAAGTTCAGTTGGGCCTCAACATAAGGAGAGATGAGCATCTGGTGAGGATTCTTGACCATCTTGTCATGGAGGCGTGAAAGGACATGATTAAGAAAATTGGAGACACTAATTAATACACTCTTTTCAGAGGTGGAAGGCTTTCTTTCAGTCCTCACTTTGCTAAGTTCACCTCAGGACTAGCCATTGGTCCCCCAGGAGCCAGGAGAACATCTTTACACCTATGCTTTTGGGGCAGCTAGAGTAAATGCTCTTCCTGTTATTTTTGTTGCATTTGTTTACTTTGAGCAAATAATTGGAGATTCATTTAGTCAGAAGCTTGAACATAACTCTCTGGTCTACTGACTCAACCTTTTCCTTGCACATTTTTTTAAATCTGACTCAGTGCATATTCAATCGCTAGTAGAAAGTTAACCATCTCCAGCAGAAAAGATTGTGATTGTCTTCTCTTAGCACAACAGTTCCTGGTGATTGAAGAATTTTGTTCATTTCTAAGAAAACTGCATCCAACTCCTTATTTTATAAAAGACAAAATGAAGCTTTAAACCAAGATTTTTCACTTCCTGAGTCCTGTAACTGCTGAGTCTTAGCAAAAACACAGAACCTGCATGAAGGCCTGGCCTCTGATACTTTTTGTGTGAATCTCAGTGTAGCCTGAGAACATCTGGCTAACCTGACCACTAGAAGTGAGATAGATCTAAGCTGCTTGGACTAAGTGACTCAGATAAACAGTTTTGATGTGTCTGGTTTTCAAAGCATACACCCAGTTACTGCTGCTGGAGGGAAACTGTCTGTTCCTGAAGACAGTTAGTATGGAATGATATCCCCAGCCCTCATCGCCCAAGAAATGTCATGATCAGGGGACAAGCTGGAATAAAGGATAATGGTGAAAATGTTGGTTTAAACAGGAAAGGAATTTATTACTTGTGGATAATATAGCAGAAACCGATGTGAACCATCATAAACACAGGACTTGAATTTTTTACATCTCATACTTGTTATTAAAAAAAAAAACTAATCTTTTAGGCCAAGGCATGGAAAAAAATCTCAGTTTGAATGATTTTAGTATAACTGGGTTATTGTTTTTCAACATTCTCAAGTATTTTCAGTGTTTACTTTCTGCTGTTCCTATTTTACTTGGCTTTTGGTGTTCTTGTTCCCTCTTTATTTGAAAAGTCAGTGCAATTTATTATTATGATTATTTATCCTTCCAGCAAACTAAATCCGTGCCTTATGTAAAACCTGCCACTCTAGGCTGATATACTGAGTGACTTGGGGTACAAAAGTCATTCATTTTAGAGTACTGTCATGTGATAAAGTCATCCCAGAAGGGAATATTTATTCATGTTTAGCAACAGGAAAGGGAGGAGGCCTTCACAGCATCACAGGAATTTATTTGGATTGAAGGAACTCACTTCGCCTTTGCCTTTGTGAAATATAATTTCCTCTGTCAACACAGTGATTGCTTTGGTGCTACAGATCAACACTGGATAAGCTTTATCTTCCACAAGAGCCTCCAACAGTAACACCTCAGGATGAATCCAATTTTACACAGAAACATAGTGCGGTTGTCATAGAACATAAAAAGACGGTTTCTTGACTGGCATTTCAGTATAGGCCAAGTTAGAGATTAAACGTACATAAACTTTTTCTTTTGTAAAGTCCGGGTTTTGTTGTCAGAAAGTGTAACTCAACACAGTTGCTTGTTACAGTTTATGCACTGATTTTCTGCACAAATCCAGATGCATCTTCTAACAGAAATTTAATTAATTCAGCATGACAGAAACAAAGGGCAAATGGTCATATTTTTCTGGCAATTAAATCAACAGGAGAAAACATTCAGAATATAAATATTCAGAACATAGATATTGTAAATGACATTTTAAAATAACAGGCTTTTGGATTTCGGTATCATCACAGGGCTATCTTTAGAAATAGAGAGCAGGGCAGTGCTGCACAGAGCTGCCCTGGCAACACAGCACATGGCTGATTCCTGTCAGCAGCTGAACACCTTTCAGTGCATAAAGTGGGATGGCTAGTCAGGGAAATGGAGACTAAACAGGAATGTCGTTGAAAGGGACACAAAATACAAGATTGTTTTCTCGTTCCACTCTTCGTAAATGAGTAATAAAAAGTGTATATAGCAAAAATTAGTAACCTGAAGCAGGAAAATGATCAAGAACAATTACCTATTTTCTTCCTAAGCTTTTTCTTTCTTGGTAAAGCATTACAACCACAATCCCTGCAACATGACCTTCTGGGGTATCAATTGAAAATACTCAAGAAACATTACATTATATCTGATGGGATAAAACTCTCCTACAAGAAAATATATGCCTTCCAAATAAACAGATGGTCCTCTGCAGTGGAGAGGCTCACGTTTTTGTGGTTTCGCATAAAATCTGCTTTTCTACTCAGTATTGTGCAAATATCTATGATTTTTGTCAATCAACAAACTGGTTCAAATATCAAATAGGAACTACAATGACTCTTAAGGACATGTCTTTCACACACAAATTAGACAGATGGAACTGCAGTTATTATTTGCAAGATGTATTGTTTTTTCTATCAATCAGAAATGTCTCTTTGGTTCTTTTGAATACATAAGTAGTAGGAGATAGAAAATTCTAATAAAATAGGTCAGTCTTGATTTAAAAATTAAGACATTTTAAAAACAATTTACAGTCATGGGTGAAAAATAATCAAAATACTGAAACTCACGAGAGAAGTTATCTGTTGAAGGCCATGCAAGAAAAGTCACACAAATTGGCATCAATCAGCCTGTTCTCCCTCTTCCTCCACAATTAAAATACATTCTGTTTAATCTTTTCCTTCTTTCAGAGTGTATGAAGTAAAGTGAGGTAAAGATCAATATCCTGAACCTCTCAATGGTAAAAAAATATTTTTATAACTCTGGGATTTGCATCACCAAAGAAGGAATACAGGTGTGTATGCTAACGTTGTGTGAAGCTAACTATGACAATGGGCTCCAGCAACTTACAGGGCAAGAGGAAAGACACCAAACTCTAGCCCTAATGCCACAGTTTCAGAGTGCATGGTGACTGAAAGAGGTACCAGAATCTTGTTCCTGCATTCATAGGTCACTGGTGGTGAGGGGCAGGCTTGGCTCAATACATGGGCTATATTTAAATTTATTCTGATTTACCTGTGTTAGCTTTAAGAGGTAAACGTAATTTTAACTTGAAAGATGCCTCACATAACTTGTAACTTGGCTCTTTCCTGTATACTAGGTCAAAAAAGATCTTTTTAAAAACAGGAAATACATAGTAGATGGTGGCTCCATGAGCAGTTACATTATTATTGAATAATTTTATTAAGGGTCAGGAACATTAGCCCTTGCAACAAATAAGGATCCATCACATCTAATTCATCACCTCAAAAACAATCAAGGAAATTATGTTAGCAATTAAAAATTAAAGCTGTCTACAGATAAAATTAAAAGGTAAAATTAATGAGTGGGGACTGGGCCCTCAGGTGATTTTTTTCAATATTCTCTCCCTGAAGTAAGTAGGGCTTCACTAATGGTCCTCACCTGAGAACAAAGGCTTTGAAACACACTGTTTTCAAGGTCTATTATGTAGATAAGCTATCATTTGCTTCTGTTACATGCCTCTAATTTTAATAACCCCAGCTAGGTTGAAAGGCATCACAACCACTGTCAAAGGATAATACATGTGAATCAGCACATATATTTACTATCTCTGGCATGGCCATTGATTTGCTAGCTGATCATGGGCAGACTAACCTTATCTTCCCCTGTATGGATTTTTTCAGCTGCCTTGTGAATAATAAAATAGTAGGGAGCTACAAATGCAATATTACTCTATGCATTTTATTACCTACTGTAAGCAGCAGGTCTGTCGAAAACCACAGAGCATTTGAATGAGAGAGAAGTTCTGTTGTTTTCCTGGTTCCTCTAAATGAAGAAGGAATCACAGCAGTAGCTTTCTCTGGGCTTTTTGTCATCCTTGGGATGTTTTCCCAAGCCTGCTCCAACAGATGTCCAGAACCACTGCTTTGGCCCCCTTGTGTAGCCCTGGGTTCTGGATGCAGGATATTACATCCTCAGTTGTTGGCCAAGCATGGAGTGTTTCCTCTCATAGCTGGTTCTTCAGGGGTTTGCAGACCAAAAGCCATGAGCTTTTAGCTCTATCAGCTTTCACAAGACCACTGGGTACGGGTTTTGTAGCACAGGCTTTCCCATCACACACAACTCAGACTAAAAGAACATAACATTCTTTGCAGAGAAATTCAGTGAAACACCTGAGTCAGAGTCACCTCAAACCTCAAGCCAGCAGGATTCATTGCAGTGCTTGTGTTTATCTGCTGAAATCCAGGAATAGTTTAATGTTAGGTCCAAATTTCTGTAGCTGCAACCCCACCATCTCTGCCTTCAAACTGAGTTTTAAGTTTAGTTTACACATAGCCAGTTTTAGGGACACATGGGTCAAGCATACTCACAGCTTGAGACCTCCAGAAATTCAGTTCCAGACACCTTCTTCTATGCAAACAACATCAAACAGCAGCTGAACTAGGGGTATCTGCATTTTGAGGCACAGGGAACATTGCCAGTCTCAGAGGGAGAGGATGTCAGCTGGAGATGTGGATGTGATGAGAGGAGATATGCAAATGTACTCAGAGATTTTAGGTCCATGTGGAAGAAGACTCTCACGGCTACCTGTATCTCCAGGGCTGCATTCTCAGTTGCAGCTGCTCTGGAAAGGATCTCTTCAGCAATCTAATTAGTTTTCCCCTGATGTATGATATGGGAATAGCAGACAATTTTTGCCTTGCTTTTTTCCCAGGACAGAAAGCTGTGCATCCTTCTGCCCCTTGCTTTTGAAAAGAAAATAAAAAACCTGGGGGATGAGGTTGGTTTAATGCACTGACCTGACAGGGGCAGCTTTCAGAAAGCAGTAGGCACATGTAGCAGCTGTGTTGGACTGATGTGCAGGCAAGGAGCCACAGCTGTGTAAATCACTGCAAGTCTATATATGGGCAGGAGGGAGTGCTCCTGCTTTAACCAAAACTCCTACTCTCAAGGAATTTCAGATCCTGTGACACTGGACCTGTTCCTTCTTTGACTTTGATCAAGAGATTATTTTTAAAACTGTAAGACAAACCAAGAAACAATGCTGGTCTTAATGCTGGCTTTCTGATGCTGTGAGGGGAGCCCCTGCTGCCTCTTCTCATTCTTGAGGAGGACAAGACACCCTGCCTTGCTGTACGCTATAAAGCCCAAGTAGCTGGATGATGTGACAAGTTCTCTTGGATTGCTGAGGCACCCACAGCAGACAATCCCCAGCAGGCTGGGGTCCTAGGGTGCTGGAGCACGGGTTTTGCAGAGCCTGCTGGGATGCAGATGGAAAAGAAGACAGACACAGTAGGTCTGGATGTAGCTTCAGCTGTAGGAGGTATATCAAATACAGATATCTGGGAGTGGTGTATTCCTGAATCTGCTGTGAATAGTTCATGATTAAACTTGCTCAGCAATCTTACAGCATCATGTTTTTTCCTGTGATTTATTCAGAGCCTGTAAAGAACTCGAGGCTTAATCAGAACTGATTAGTGCCCCTTCTCTCTTGATAGACACTGGAGTCAAAGCAAGGACTCTTCTGTGTCCAGCAAAAACGAGCTTTCATTTTTGAATTAAAAAAAAGAGAACTCCCGTTTTCCTCTCTGAAGTCCATTCCAGGAGTATAGAAGGAGCAGTGTCTTCTGTTCATGATGTTGTTAGTTTTCTTTTAGGGCAGACTAAGTGTTACCTCACAGGTGATCTGGGGGCAGTCAGTAGCACCCAGAACACACAGGGAACAGGGCTTTGCTACTGGACAAAATTTAGGGCATAAGCCAGCTTTTCCTATAATTGATTCATAAATAGGTTTGGAGTTCTAATAGATAATGTTAAAGCAGAAAGAGCTGTTTTTATGTCTGCTGACTAAATACTTTTAGGTAAAAATCCTCACAGGGGATGAGAGGAAGGCAGCTTAAAGTATTACTACATGCTACTAAATTAACCAAAAGAAGAACATACTTATATATGTTACTGACAAAAATTTGTAGCAACCAGAGCATCTTCCATTTATAGTGGGAAACAATGGAAAATATTTTGGGTAAGTGTGCCCCTTCCTTCTATTGATAAATGGAACTTTTACTTGCAAAAGTGATATTCAGTAACTTTTTACAAAAAACAGAAAATTTTCAAATAAAGGAGCAAAAGTTGGATCTTGCCTGCAGAACTGGTATTTTAACAAGGCTTGAATAAAATTTTTGCTTTGGTGCACCCACCGTTTCATAAACTTGCATGTTGTAAGCAATCATGAAATGCCAGAAATGCAAAGATTTGCCAAAACCGGCTTCTATTGTAGATTACATCACTTTAGATACATTAAACAGAATCCCACAGAGGTAATTAAAAGGTCAGTTTCTGCCTGTGTCTGGGAGCAAGCAAGTCACAGAGTCAAAACTGTCTCTTGGTACAAGAGTGCAGTCATTCAACAGAACGGATTTCACTGAGAACAACAGAGTAACTTGATTCTCAAGTGTACATGAATTTGTATGAGAAATCTAAGACATGATGCAGACTTATGGAAATGAAGAAATTTTTTATTGACATAGACACTTCTGTGATTTAAATTCTTAAAACGATGACGTAGCCCCTATAAAGGAAAAACAGCGGTGTGCTTTGATAACATTAACTTTCACATCATTTCTACCTGAATCTAGATGCTTCTGCTCTGTTGTGTTCAAAGCATGAACCGAGTGCAGCATGTCCTTTGCTGTCTGAGAGCACTCTGACAGCACGGCTTTCTAGTGAGAACACCCTCAGTGTCACTGTAGTGACACTCACCCTGGTGAGACACCTTCAGTGTCACTTTATTCTGAATCCTGAGAACTTACCATTAATAACGTACGGTATGTAATTGATGTTAATTGTATGATTTAATTAGAGGCTTCTCGTGAGGTGCTTGAACATCGTTTGTTGAAGTGGAAATAAACTGTGCACGCGAACTAAATTACATTCTTGCTCCTATTGACAACAAAACAAAAAGAAGAAAAAACAACTAGATGTGGGAAAAGAAATGTAAAAGTTTGTTTTGTGAGATGCACCAGTGTGATAAGGGTGAGGAAGAAGAAAATCTTTCTGACTGTCCTGTAAGAGGAATGTGTGCAATCATAAGTCAGCACCTCCAAACCCATTCTGTTTATTGCATGCACTCAACACTGCAACCCACACTGGCTAGTAGATAAACAACAGTACAAAAGTAATTTTGATAAAGCTGTGTTTGTGAGTACCAGACTGTTGTGCTATGCCACAATTCCACACGAGCTTCCAGGGGCAGCAGCAGTAAAAAGGAGGGTGCCTGAGCAGCCCCCGTGAGTCTTGTACCCATGGTGTCCCTGCCACACAGATGTGGTAGCACGTGGTGGTGTGACTCCATGACGTTTCTGCTGCCATGTCAAGTTTCTTCCAAGTTCCATTGGATCTCCCTTGGTTTTGGAACAACCTAATGTCACAGGTACCTTTTTTACCTTCCTCTCCTGCACAGATGAGACCTAGCAGATTTAGGAGCTACTGCCTGATGTCCCAGACCACTTGTGCTATGGGTTTGTTTGCATATAGGAAGATTGATTTCAGTGAGATTAATGTTGTCTGTATATGATTAGTCTTTAATCAAGCATAAATCTCACTGAAGAAAACAGGAAATGGAGAAATAAATCCTATATGTCTATACATAAATTTATTATTTCCATCTTCATTTTAGCCTACAATTATACCTTAGGGATTGAATGGATTTCTGGTGAATCTTCCTAGAAACCAGCTTTGCATCCTTAAAATGTGAAATCCCTTTTTTCTTTTATTTTCCAGTCATTGCTTTGCCAGAAAAATGGCAGCTAAACCATAAGCATGTTAAGATTTTGGGGTTATAGTACAGTGAAATGTCAATCCATATAGTTTCAAAACACTGTGTAGGATTAAAAACAATAACATGAATTCTGATAGATCTCAAAACTAACACAACACTATGAAAATGGGTAAGAAATTCTGAGGAGTTTAGTATTAAAATCTAGTTGATGGCCAGAAACACTAATACTTGTAAACATTAAATTAGAAAGGTACTTTTTCCACTTCTGTGGGATTATCTGATATCAAAGTCAAGTGAGTGGCTAAGCTGAAGTACCCAGAGATATATTAGATTCCCTTGAGTGCCTGAGACATCTTCAAGGAGCTGGCAGGTATGACACACAACATATGGGAGACCTATGCCCTTCTGCAGTGGCAGCTGTACGCCAGGTAGGATACCCTAGGAATTTAAAGTGGCACTGGATACCTATTTGGGAAGCTATGTCCTGTTCCTTAAATCCTGTATTTTTCCATCAATTCATTTCCCATTAGCTGTGAGTCAGAGGTGTTAGAGGAGAGAGTAATTAGCTGAGAGTTATTGTTTGTCCTTCAGAAGCAGGAGATAGCTCAGGTACATTGTCTGTGGAAGTCTGACAGAGACCTAATTTAATTCAGCCTTTGAAAAGTGACACCAAATGTTATCAACAAAGATGAAATGTTACATGGTTGGCTATGCTAAGGGTGTGAAGTCTTGTTACTGGGGTGCACTGGGTTTGTACATTACACATGGGATGACCAAGGCAAACTACTACAGCTTTTTGAGGAGAGGGGGTGAATAGATTCAGTTGCTCACTGGACTGGACTGTTTGTGGGCTAATGTTTCAAGGCTAATTTGCCACAGGGATATTTTGACAAGAAGACTGCAAGGTTAGGCTGTACCAACAGAACTGCTTTAATGATCTTGATGTAAAAGTTATATAAATGGTTATTTAACCAACTAAAATGTAGTTGGGGTAACACATAGTTAATAAAATGTTTGCAAAGTAAATGAAGTGGGAGCACAGAACAACATGCTTGAGGGGTTAATTCTTTGGTGTGACATTCCTTGGACTTCTGCTCTTTAACAGCTATTCATTAGAAAAGAATAACCATCTGTTTAATACTTTTTGCTTGTTAGTGTTCCTTTGACTGTATCAAATATTAATTTTATGCCTCATTTTTTGGGGGTTTTCTTCTGTTCCAGTTGTACAAAGTCACAGAAATAGTTTTCAGGTAGGTGTCCAGATATGCAAAATTAATAGCTGTAATTTCCCCTGGTTCAATACCCTTATTATATTTCCCATTTAATAGGAACTTCAATTTGGTAGAACAGAACACTAATTTAAAAAGTGGTTAAAGTTAAAATATAGGAGAGAGCTCTTCTAACTAACTTAAGCTTGCAATCTGTTTGTTTCACTGATATTTTCTAGTCATGATACAAGCACAGAATCAGAGAATGGTTTGATTTGGAAGGAACCTTAAAGACCACATAGTTGCAACTTGCCCCCTCCTGACATGGGCAAGAATGCCACTCACTACACCAGGTTTCTCAAAGCCCCATCTAACCTGACTTGGAACATTTCCAGGATGGAGTATCCGCAGCTTCTCTGGACAGCCTGTTCCAGTTCTCAACACTCTCAGAGTAAGGAATTTCTTCCTATTACCTAATCTAAACCTACCTTCTTTCGGTTTAAAGCCATTCCCCCTTGTCCTGTCACTATGGGCCCTTGTAAAAAGTCCCTCTACAGCTCTCTCGTAGGTCCCCTTTAGGTGTTGGAAGGCTGCTATAATTTCTCTGCGGTGCCTTCTCTTCTCCAGGCTGAACAATCCCAGCTCTCTCAGCCTGTCTTTATAGGAGAGATGCTCCAGCTCTCTGTCCATCTTCATGGCCCTCCTCTGGACTTGATCCAACAGGTCCAGGTGCTTCCTGTGTTGGGGGCCCCAGAGCTGGATGCAGTATTTCAGGCAGGGTCTCCTGAGAGAAGAGGGGAAGATTCACCTTCCTTGATCATCTGGTCACACTTCTTCTGATACAGCCCAGGACATGATTGGCTTTCTGGGCAGCAAGAGCCCATTGCCAGGTCATGTCAAGCTTCTCATCCACCAACAGCGCAATTCTTATTCCTCAGGGCTGTTTTCACTCTCTGACCAGCTTGGAATTTCCCTGAATCAGGTGCAGGACTTTACACCTGGCCTTGTTGAACTTCACAGGGTTGACATGGGGCCACAAGCCTGTCCAGGTCCCTCTGGGTGGCATCTCTTTCATCCAGTGTGTCAGCTGCAGCATACAGCTGGGTGTTGTCAGTGGGCTTGCTGAGGGTGTGTTTGATCCCACTGTCCTTGTCACCAACGAGGATGCTGAGCAGTGCTGGTGCCAAGGCCAAGCCCTGAGAAATGCCACTCCTCATTGGTCTCCACCTGGACGTTGAGCTGTTGACCACAACTCTTTGAGTGCGGCCATCCAGCCAATTCCCTATCCACCAAGGGATCCAACCACCAAATCCATGTGTCTCATACTATTTCTATAACTACTAGATTGTTGAATAAGATTCTGACCTAGAGGCTGTGCAAGTCGGTAAAGTCTCTCACATCACTTCAGTAGGCAGTGAAACACACTGTGATTTACCTAGCCCCTAGCAGGGCTATTATCTGTTATCTGATCTATTGGATATTGACAGGGTTTTGGCAGTGATGATGTGGGAATGTACCTGTTTTCCTTTTATTCATGAGCTGACTCCATCAGGTATCAGAGTTTAAACTTGACCATGTAAAATGAGCTTCAGCAACTGTTTTTCAAGGGTATAAAGACACTTCATAATAACTTTAAAGACCACTGGAATTAAGAAGATTTAAAGATAAATTTCTGGGTAGTGTCAGTTTTCTTGTGATAGACCTGCAATAATGAAGCATAATGACTCTGGAACTAAGAAAAACTTCTCTAAGAGTTTTAACTTCTTCCAGGTTTCTCAATCTTTTTTCAAACAGAGCTACAACAATGTCCCAAATTCTGAATCTGTAGATTTACTAAGTTTTTCGTTTTGAAAGAGAACCAGCTTCTTTGCATTACTCTTCTGAGCTGTTAATCAAAATCCAAGCCAGAGCAAATTTTCCACTATAGCAATTCTATTTATTCTTGCAAACTCATACTCTCCTGCTACAATTTTAAATGAAGCATGAGGAGTGCTGCGGTTATCATGTCTCTTTCACTGAAATGGCTGCTACCAGAACAGGTTGTAGCTTTTTGAATCATTTTATCTGTAGCACTAATAGCATTAGCTACAGCCATACAGGTCACAAGTCAGCATCTTCTGTGATTTCTCTAGAGCCCTAGATGGTAATGATAGTCACAATAAGTGAGTCACCAAAGTGAGCTGGTATCTTCAAAGCCATCTCAATTCTATCAGGGATGGGGACGCTTTTTTAAGCTTTATAAGTTACAATTCAATTTTCCAAGTACAAAATGGACTAAGTCTTCCATTACTGAGAACAGAACCTGACAGTGTGTTCCACAAAACAGCTGACAACTTCCAGCCTAAGTGATAGAAGAATTAAGTTTTAGGGTATGTTCAGATCTTATATAAAAAGACTGACAGTCTCCTGGAGTTATAGATAATAAAATTGCTACTACAGACAACTTTGAAAATAGGATCGTTTAAAGCACTAAGTGCATTCTCCATAACAGTCACATGAAACACAGACTAGGGACTATAAGAAAAATCAGTGGCAAAGGTCCTGAGTATTATTGGTCACCACATACATAATTCAAACATTTTCAAAATAGTTCATTCTTTCATACCATTGATTTTGGACATATGTTTAATAATCATCAGTTTTCAATATGTGCCAGTATTTAACATTTTGTATTTCCCAAGGGTTTTAAATATCTGTGTTGGTGTGGTTCCTCAGAGAACATTTTATAAAGAAATGGAGTACAAATTATGCTAAAGACTGGGAACAAATTGTCTGCTGTCTCTGAAGACTAATTCCTCCGAGTTCATTGTGCATATTTTGCACAGTGCTCCTCTGGACCCTGACTTTTCCTGGAATATTAAGTGGGTTGCCACTTCTTTTATGGGCAGAAATTCAAGCAAGCACATTAGAGAAAATAAAATGGGGGGGTTGTGTGTGTTTGAGCTGTTTTCAGCTAGCCAGTAATTTGTTTTCATATCTTTCATCAGCCTTTTTTGAAGGGACCTTCAGTGACACCATGATAAGGCTCAGGTCTCTTTCTACTAAAACATTTACCTGTAGCATGGATTATGTTCAGGTTGCTTTTGTTTTGTGTAACTCCAAACATGAGGGGGCAAGGCCAGGTTCTCAGACTCTTTATAAGCCAGTTAGGACCTAAACTGTAAAACTTTAAGCTTTTCTTATTCTTTTTAACTGTTATTTTGTCTCATTGCTATTTGAAGAGGAGGCAATGAATCCTATCTGTTAAATAGTTAACGTGCAGTAATGGAACATATTCCAAAAGTGTCAAGAGTTCATTCACAGCTAATGGCAGAGAAAGCATAAGGAGAGAGAAATTTATCTGTTAAGATGTAATACTGAGAGAATAAATTACCATTATAGATTATAATACTAAAATAATATATTATTATCAAACATCCTATCCAAGTTAAGTGTCTCATAACTTTACTCCAGCTGACACTGTATCCATTCTAATCACAGCAGAGGAGTAGTTATCTGCAATTTGTCAGAGTGAAACAGTTTCACCAGGAAGCAAGCGTAGGAGGTATTTCAGGATGGAGAAAGTGTTGATGCTATATTTTGACATAGGCTATGTCTTACATAAAGGATTGGGAACCCCGTTTCTGGGTTCAGGTGCTTGTTTTCAGTTCTCCATTGACCCAAAGACCACCATACCTTCCTGCCCTATTTTCAGACTGAACAAGTCAGCCAGGGAGATGACTATTGTGAATGCTGAGAGTTTTCCTGTCATAGAATCATAGAATAGTTTGGCTTGTAAGGAACCTTAAAGATCATCTGGTTCCGACCCCCCTGCCATGGGCAGGAAGACCTTCCATGAGATCAGGTTGCTCCGAGCCCCATCCAGCCTGGCCTTAAACAGTCCCAGGCATGGGGCATCCACAACTGCTCTAAGCAGCCTGTTCCAGTGTCTCACGACTCTGACAGTATAAAATTTCTTCCTAATATCTAATCTTGACCTACCTTCTGTCAGTTTAAAGCCATCCCTCCTTGTCCTATTCCTACATGCCCTTGTAAAAAGTCCCTCTCCAGCTTTCACGTAGGGTCCCTTCAGATGCCTCCTTCCTTGAACAGCTTTATTCAAACACCTTTAGCTCAAACAAAAAGATTCTGCAAGTAGTACATATGCAGTTTAAATGCATATGGTAATTATTTATTACCAAATATGAACAAAAGACAGCTGAGATTTTATGAGCTACTATGCTAAGCATTAGGATGATCACCACCTCCAAGAGGACTCCCGGGGGCTTTCTGCTGCTCGGGCAGGTGTCAGTCAGGAGCATGGCCAGGTTCCACTTCTTATGGAATCAAATCATTGACATTGCTGAGTCGCCATCTTCAACCACCTCTGTTTTGTCTCCTTCAGCATTTCATACCTCTCCAATCTACTCTCTTGGAAATCTTGAGCTACTTGCGATAACCTTCATGTTAAGGTTGGTAACCTTATATGTTTGAAATGTAGCCTTACTTATGCAGAGGGTTTTTGCCTTTTTTTGCCTTTCTTATGCAGAGACTCTGCAGAAAGTTTCACAGCTTCCTTCTGGAGTCTTAAAAATATCCTTAGATGTCCAAGCCAAGGTTACACAGCTGGGCTCCACTGGAGTGAGGGCCATGAGTCCTTAGATGATTAGGGTGAGTATTGTGAAGGATCTTGCACAGAGCAGGTTACACCCTACAGCACAGATACAATCAGACTTTTAGCTTCATTTTTAGAAGAGTCAGAATTTCACCTGTGGAACAGAGAATTGCATCACCCTATCTTTGTTCTCACTCCTGACCAAAGGACCTTAACAGCAATAATAAGTATTGGCAATGAAAGACAAAACACTTAAACATCTCTGCTTCTAGAAGAACACAGTGTACATTTCTAGTCTTGAATGGTGATACATTCCAAGAAATTTTGATTTCAAGTAATTTTTTTTAATATCCAAATCCAATTTTAATATCCAATATCTTCACTTCAGGATGCTTTGTTCAGCTGCACATTTAAATAACTTCTGTTTCTTTCATATATTCTGCTGTAGCTAGTGAAAACTGTTTTCTGAGAAGATTAGAAAACAGTTATTGTAATCTTTATGCCTCAGTGCACAGAATAAAAGAAAGAACATGCAAATTTGGGATGAGGGAAGGACCTAAAAGAAATTATGACATTAGTCTTTTCTGTGGTATTTAGCAGTAATGCACTATTCATCAGTTCTCAGGCTAGATCTGTTCCTGCACTTTTAAAATATGGAGTAGCTTACTAAATAGATTATGTATGAAGACATCTGGAAAACTGAGATCTTTCTGATGGTTTAGGAAAAATGCAGCCTCTGTCTTCATAGGTTCTTCTCCAGAAAATTTAATCAGAAATGCAAGTCACTGCATTTCTTGGAAAAATATGTGGCATGTTTCTATACATCTGAATGCAGAGTGAAAGCAATATGAGGGTGATCTAGCACAAGTTAGGTCTACTGTGCAGGTAGAGCTAATACAAGCAGAAATTTATTAATGTGCAAGATTCTTCTACCTGATGCCTCATAGCCTGCTCCTCTGTGTTCCATTCTCTGCCCACCTACAGCTATGAATTTGTGAGAGTTATCCAAGCACACAAGCCACTGCAAGATTTACAATTTTTATTATTATCTTTCAATTCTTTTGTTTATATGCAAGAAAATTCTCTGTACATTTTTTGACAGAACTTGAATCTGCAATATACTGGGCTGCAGAAGTGAGGAATAGGTGGTCTCATTGTTTTTGTTAACCTTTTAAAAAATTAAAATATCAGAACTTTTCTTATGACATAAAGTATGAAAGAGGAACACCTTTTGCTGTACAGCACACAGTTCAAACATTTCATCAGTAATGTCATTCTCTTTCAGTGTTAGGTCATGAAACATATTTCAGCATGAATTTTTTATTTGCAGGTTTTGTTCATCTACTTACTGCAAACCATGCAGCAAAGACTGAGGTAGGGGGAAAGTTTTTTTCCTCTTTCTTTTCTAAACTGCAGAGAATGTTACTGGTTCTGTAAAAATCCTGTTGGAGACACTGCATTGTTCTGTGCTCCCTAAACTAGATTACTTTTTTTCACAAACCCATTCTGAAGGAAATACTCTCTTCCAGTGTTCAATAAAAACCATGAAATTATTGTTTTCTTCTTTCATTGTGAATTATTTTTACCCAACCTTCTTCCTGCCCGGAATCCTGCCTACCCTACTCTATCATCCCTAAAACAACACAATGACATACATATCCCCTCAAACAAAGATCTGAGGATGAACCTTGCCACATGTATTTGTCAGGAATATAAAAGCTCACAGAAAGCTCTCTCTAATTCTGTGTAACAGCAACAAAGCTATTTTCATTAGCCTTATCAAGAATTGGGATATGTCTCTTGTCTTTTCCAGAACCAAAAAAGGAAACACTTCCTAATATAGGGAAATTTCTATCACAAATTTTGACTTTCAACATCCCTAACAGACAAAGAAATAGCTGAGGTAAGAGCAAGCAAAGTCTTGAAAAGAAATGCAGACAACCACCCTAGAAACTCCCTCACACATGTTTGATAATACTTCAGATTTGATAATGTTTCTGTCTCCTGTCAAGTGATTAAGTCTTTATATTCTATGGGGTGAAAAAAAAGGGTTTTACTTAATGGCTGTGATATGGTGCTGAGCATCACTGAGCTAAGTAATATAAAATGCATTAGTTAATAAGGATATGTTATTGTGTTTTTGTACCTTCTGGGGAGTTTTCACAATTATTTTCAATAGAGAATAAGTATGCCCATACCAGACACAACTGTATAGCTTCTTTCCATCCAGAAAAAAAAAGGACAGAACTGTAAAGGGAGCTACAGAGCTATCAATTCTTGAAGAGATCACGTAGAGTTCATGTCTAGTGGTGCATCCAAGAAGGTTGTTCAGAAATTAGAGAGTGTCCAGCAGAGTGACCAGAGAGTAGGCCTTGAGGGAGCTGGGTTTTTTTAATTTGGAGACAATGTAGATGATTCCTTGGGGAGCATTACAAAGAAAATTGATGTAAACTCTCCTGAAAATGGATACTGATATTAGCACATGCCAGAACAATTGCCAGTGCCCATAAGTTTCAATTTGAGAGGAGCAGATTGGATGTTAGGAGCATCTTCATTGCAGGGCTGGAACAGGCTGTCAATGTGGCTATAAAAATCTGTCCCTGGAAATTGTCAGACAAGGCTAGAAGAAACCACACCTGACCTTATCTAGACTGGGTCCAGTCCTGATTCACATTGGAAGCTGGACTCAATGACTTGATGCCAGATGTCCCTTCCAAACAACATTTCTATGAGAACAAATATATTAGAAATGCAATATATGCCTGGTATGCTCCCAAGTTTTGTGAATAGTATCTGGTATGATTCATGATGCCTTTTACAAGCCCTTGTAGAAATTCTGCTTCAAGCACAAGATGGTGTCCACTCCGGTCAAGGTGAGGAAGCACACCAAGTTCAGAAAACTGGAATACTTCCAGCTTTTTCTCTAAGGATCCTGCTTTAAAAGACCATTCCATTTAAACAGATATCCATCCTAGATGGTGTTATATATTATAACTAACCAGCTTGGCTTTTTAGTGGAGAAAAGAAGGGAGCCGTGGAAGGCTTCTGCTCTGTGAGTATGAGGAGTGACCTCTAAGGAACAGAGCTCAATATAACTTGGTCTTTCCCTTTCTGATTTATGGCTTTTCCTCAGTGAGAGAAATCTACAGTCATTAGCAAGACTGTCATCACTGCTTGCAAAGATCAGTTGCTCTGTTCGCTGAACTATGCTTTTTTTATTTCACCAAGGTTATTTTCATTATTAAGAAGAAATTGGCAACTAATGAGTTATCTGTACCATTTCTCTTTCTAAGAGGTTGTAATATGTGTTTTAAATCAGGTTCCCTGAGCTGTAAAGTATTTTCTGTCTCACTGAAAGCCCCACCTTCAACACAGTCAAAACTTAAGCAGAAAGTGTCAAAGAACATGATCATGATTTATTTCCAGCATATCAAGACTCGACAAGTATTAAAAACTTACTAAAAATAAGATGACTGTGGTAAGAACCACCTAACAATACCACATGATCCATTTACAAGTAGAATCTTAAAAGCGGAGGAAAAAAAGAGAAAATTGCAAATGAAAATATTGGACAGATGGATGTATATGGAAATCTCATTTCAGACATTCTTAGTCATAGCAAAACCATGAAATGCAGTCCTTGAGTAGAAAAGGGTTGTCAGAGCAAGTCTCTTTCCATTTTGAGCAGCAAAATTATTTTTGAAGAGAGGAGCAAATTATTCATAGCACGAACTATAAAATAAAATAAGACTCTAAAACGTATTTTCACAGTCAAGTAGATAATTTCAGAAGTATACCCAAAAAGTAGATGACCATGACAATTTCTGACAAGTGAATTTCCTTCCTCTGCCTAGCTAGTAATGACATCTATCTTTGTCATCTTCAGTTCACTCCTCCAACCTGGTCACAGATTAAAAAACACATTTTCTCACCCTGCCTATCCCTAGTGACACACTCTACCTCCTGACTGATTCTGTTGTTGTTTTTGGTACCCATCCACCTTCTTTTATTTAGGAATTGTCACTCTATGTGTAACATACCACAGCTTCTCCTCTTAAAAACTCCTGGACCACCTCTTCTTGTCAAGCACCTTTGCTATTTATGTCCATTTACTGCCTCACTAGCTGTGGTGTTTTCTCACTCCAGAGCTCATGATCTCTCCAGCTGCCTTCCCCTCTGCTGAAGCTGACCTGGCACATGCTCCAGCACCTCCTCCAGCTCCTGGCCAAACTTCACAGCTGATTATCTTCCCCTACCCTCTTTCTGACTCTCAATGCCCTGAAGACTACTGACATCTCAGCTTCCCTGCCCACTCCTCATTGCTCCTTGCTGCTCTTTCAGTGCAAATTCCAAAGGGTTCTTTTCCACCAACCAACAGGAATTTCTGTTACAATCAGCCACTGGGCTTTGCGTGTTCTTTTAAACAATGACTTTTACTTTCTTTTTTTTTTTTTGTCATAATGTGGAGTTGTTTTTAATTGGTTAATCTAGATTGGAAAAACTAGTCACGGTAACAACAGGGGTAATTTTGCAATAAAAGACATATTTTGCCTCAGCAACCAATTTTATCTCTTGTAATTTACCTTCTGCCTCAGAAAAATGCTCAGCCAGTGGCTTTCATCCCATTTTCATTGTTTGCTCTTTAATATTCTCTGCATCATGAGTAACATCTCTCAGGTTATTCATTTGTCTAGCTGCATCCTGGCCATAATCAGAAGCTATGTGCTTATCTGACCTTGATGCAGATAAGGACAGAAAGTCATTCCTCTTCTTAGGAACTCTTTTGTTTTCTGTTCTCCAGTGTATAGGTGGGAGCAGCAGCATGTACAGACATCCCCACCCATACAGTGGGAGACTACTGACAAGGAGATCCTGCTGTAGATGTATTTGCAGGGTCACATATCTTTCTGTCAACAAGCTGATGATTCTTGGAATGTACCAGCTGCTGTATACCAGACATCTTTCTAATGTCCCTCAGTAAGTGATACAGGACTGTATGGTCCAGCTGGCAGACACCAGGCTGAATCCTGGATTCAGGCTAGTTCTGTCTGCAGCAAGTACATGGAAGGGATGGCAGGTGTGCTGCACCAGAGACAACCTTAATGACAGTAGCAAAAAGTCATTTTTTGGTCTGCAGCCATATGGACGGTCCTTTGTAAACACCTTGTTACTCCTGCTGAAGCAGGAGTGTCCAGAAGTTTGTTCTCCCTGTAAAAGGAGTAGCCTTCTGTAGCTGTGAAACAAGATATAGAAAAACTTTACATGGCTCCTTGAAGCCAGGATCAGATTTAAACCGGGCCAGATCCTGGAAAGGATTAAAGTAGTCTCCAGGATGGTCCAGGTAATTTAGTACTTGTTCTTCACTCTGCCATTTCCATGGGGAATTGGATAGGGAGAGAATTTTTTTGCCCTAGAGACAGAAGGGATTATCTTGCCTGCAACAGGGAATTTGCAGCTTCAGTTCAAGGCATGTGGTGTACTTTGCGCCACATCCACTTATTGCCCCAGCTGGTGTCTTCAGGCACTGATACAAAGCTCTTGCCACGGCAAACAGGAGGAGGCTCCCCGGGGCTGTGGCAGTGCACTCACGCTGACCTCCATCAAGATGAAGCGGCCCTGCAGATGTGCTGCTGACTAGTAAGTGTAGAATGAGGAAATACCAGCACACAAAGGAGAAATAGGTGAAATAACAGTTCAATGAAGAGTAATAAAGACAAACATTCCATTTTCTTCTGAATTTTTCATGGGTTTTTTATGATGCGCTTGCTGTTCAGTGGTTTTATGAGCAGTCCTCAAAGATTTATAATATTCTTTTTTACCAGTGTGGGTGGATCTATTTCCACATTGTTTTGAATGTTGCTTTTAAATCACATGCTGTTCTACTGTGCATGGCGTTTAAGCTCTGTGCAAATCCTTCAGATATACCAGAACAACTTGTTTGTTTAAAGTGAAATCCCTGAGAATGCTGCAAGGCGGAAATCTCTCTGGAATGAGGTGTTTGTTTTGGATTTCTTGTAGTGCTGAGGAAAACACCCCCAGCTCTTTTTAGCAAAAAAAAAATATGGAATGAATGGCCTGGGACTTTTATCTTTCAAACCCTAGCATCTCATGCTGATTGTAAAGACACCTTGGACTCCAGAAGAAGGGTAGAGTTGAGAAACAAAGGTGAACAGAAGACAGAAGAGAAAAATAAACAATGCAAACTCCTTGTCATTCAATGTCAACTTTGCATTTCTACCAAGCAGATAGTACCCTAGGGGTACACAGAAGATGTTTGCAGCACCTTGCACCTGGGCTGGTTCCAGACTAGCCTTGTTCTTTTAGGCCAGTTTGAGAGCAGATTCAGGTAATGTGACAGGGAAATTGCAATTTCAGAAGCCAGGAGATGCTGGGCACAGAGACCACATATATAAAATCTTAAGTCATTCGTGTTGAGCTTGCTGAAAAAAAAAAGAAGATGCTGAGATAAAATTTAATGCAGAAGAACCATGATTGTTGCCTTCAGTACAGTCAGGATTTAATTTTGTCTGAAATGGTCGTCTGCACATTAGAGAAATAGCACCAAAAACCCTGCACACAGAAACTGAGCTTGCTGTTTGTTGTTAGGATGCTGATATACACCTTAAAGTATGGAAGGGATACAAATCCATCTATTACAAAAATACCCCCTGTAGTTGCTCTTCTCCGTCAATTCATCCCTTGTCATGTAACACTCATTTACATGCACACATGGAAATCCTAAGTGGATAGTGCTGACTACAAAGGGTTAGAGCAGGCAGGAACAAGGTGAGGGAGGAGTGATGCAAGGTACATCATGCCAGAACAACAGTGATGATGATTGCCAGGTTTTCTGTCAATAACCAGCTGCCCCTTTCTTTTGGTGGGCATCCTGATGTATCCTGGACCTTCCCTGGCACATATCTCCCAAGTTTTTCATGGTTAGCCTGTGACTATTTGGCTTTTCCTTTCCAGTGTTTCCAAAGGTAAGAATGCATGTGTAGCAAAAAAAGTATTTTTTCAGTTTTGTTACACTTTCTATAAGAATATTGCCAGTAACTTGATCTTCCCTCACAATTTCTTGTCTGTCAAGGTGCTTTTTAGCTCTTCTAATGTCAGAGATTAAAAATTCTGTATTGTTTAATCAATATAATATCCTTGAATATTACTGGTTTTTTCTGTGTGAATATCCATGTGTCTTTCATGTGTTTTTTAGAAGAATGAATTATATTATTTTTCCAAGTAGTCAAAAGTATTGAAGCCTTAAGTATTCTGATTCTAAAGTCACAGAAGTAGAGCAGCTGATCTATAAAGCAATGCTTGCCTTTTTCCCTCTTGGCTTTTGCTGTTTGCTGTTAGTGGCAGGTTTTCCAAATCAATTTTGAAAAGAAGATAAGAGAGGACCTATTAAAAGATAATATTAAATATCCCTCACTTTAGTTTTCATAGTCTTTCAAGGAGAAGAAAAAAGGATAAGTAGATTCCCTTGCTTGCAGCCAGATATGTTTTCCTTTTCCTGGGATTTCTGAAAGAAGAGCCTTAATTCTGCACCTCTCTCAATGGACTTGAAATTTTACAGTGATACTGGTTGTAAGGAGAGAAAGTGAGAAAGCCAACTGGTATATTTCAGCAGCTCTCTCATTTCTGGTTCCTCTCCTTGAGGAACTTAGTCTGTGTTGGCAAGGGATTATGAGATCTTAATATTGGTACCTCGAAGATAACATGAGCTATAAAAGATAGGTTAAATTAGACAGGATCAAATCAGCTAGGATCATCTCAGTAGACCAGGGTAGATTAAGTTGTATAAACAAGGAGAGATTACACTAGGAGTACTGGATTAAGTGGACTAGATAGCTCTGAGAGAGCTACTTCTGAGTTATCTGAGGGATATTCAACAGTTCTTAAAAAGTTAACAAAAAGAAATCCTTCCCTCTGAGCTGCTAAGGTGATTCAGCCATAAGAAAGACTAATGAAATTCTGGAATACGCAAGGGGATGTGTTTTCAGTAAAGAGAGGCCATTAATGAAACTACAGACAGCTCCAATGAAACCTCACTGTACATATGGGTATTAGTAATTTTAAAAAAATAATTTGGTCTGGAAAAACTGCGGAGAAAAATAAATATGGAGAAGAGGGAAATTCTAAGTCTTGTTTATTAGAAGATAGAATTGCCTTTTGGTCACCATAGTAGGGGAAATAAATATAAACCTGCAGAATAATGCATCAGGATCTTTTAGGAAAAAGATATATATATGACAGCAACATAGAGATTGTCTTAGGTCACATAACAAAAAACCAAAAAACCTTATTTTTCCATAGTCTCATAGTTTTAAATCACCATATGCTGAAATAAAATGAAAAGTTGCTGGAGGAGGGAATCAGGATTTGGCCCAGGTTAAACAGAAGATGCTCAACATCTTGCATAGTTGGACACATTATCATTATCTAGCATGGGTCATAGCTAGGTTATTTTCTTACATTCTGTCTGAATTTCATAGGTTTATTTCATGGACAGTTTCATCAGTCATACTCTTAAACAAAATTATGTCATTTTTTATTAATGTACTATATCTGACCTTTTCCCTGCACTTAGTTTCTTTGGTTCAGTGATTTTAATGAATTTTTCTGATGAAGAAAAATTACAGAACAAAGCTGGCAGAAATAAGGTCAATAAATGCATTATACCAGCCATGAGTGCTTGCATTTTTGTATCAACCTTGTTATGAGCACGTATGAAGCTCAGTGCAGCATGTGTTCACTGAAATCTAAATGAATCCTTGGAAGCTGACACTTCCATGGCTGCTGATGTTGGCCGTAATGTACTTTACATCAGTTTGCTACTGCTAGAGATCTTGATTCACAGATATAAAGAGAAACAATCTGATTTCCCTTCCTTCCTTCCTTCCT
>QWTY01004578.1:1302-46256 GCA_008033365.1 Pseudorectes ferrugineus | reverse complement strand
TTCCTTCCTTCCTTCCTTCCCTATAAACCCACTTACTTCACAGTGTAAAACTGGGGACCAGCGGAAAAATGTTGGCTGGGAAATAGGAGGCATATGGACCACTGCACAGAAAATGAGACCATCAATTTTTAATCCACTGTTAATACAGAGGCCAGAATGAACTGTATGTATACACAGAGGACTGAGCGGCCATGCATCCAATATTTAGAGTCTCTGGAGTGACACTGAAATGGCTGAATTCTCAGCATCTGAATACCAGATCTCAAAAGAGCACTTAAGATTTAATTCTTTTCCTAAAATTATTTAGGCACCTACATAAAAGTTAGGAGTACAGTTAGGATGTTGGATTGAATCTGGGCCGCAGTGTACTTCTTTCCTTTATCCTCAGTATTGCTGAGGGTGACAGGGCAGAAGGCTCTCACTGAGATCTTTTCCAGTTCCATCAAATGCTGGAAGAAACATTGAAAACTACTGTAGAAATATTTCCCATTAGTCTCTGTCTGAGGATAAAACTGGGGAAGGACAGACAGGGAAGGATGAAAGAGAAAAATAACAATCACAGGGCTGGTGCCTTTGCAAGCTGAATGTGAGGGATATATGAAAGGATGCTTGCAATGCCTGTAATCAAACTAAATACAAAATGTCAGAGGAAAAGCTATTTGCTATTCTACAGATAAAAAGAGTTGCTTCTTTTATTCAGGTGTGTGTAATGGCAGTAATAATACTAATTTGACACACATTATGGCAAGGACAGTTTCCATAATGTGCCCCCATTATTTTCACATCATATCTGCTGCCGATGAAAGAATTTAGCATTTTATCCTATAGTTCCAGTTCCTGTTGACACTAGACAGAAGACAGGAAATCTGTGCTTCCCTAGCTTCCCCAGCTTCCCCCTTTCTGGCTGGGGTCCCTTCACTTTGCTGTGAGCACCCCTGTGACAACCCTTCTGATGGAGTGAGAGAGGAACGGCACTTCTGGGATCCAGGACCATTTATTGTCTCTTTGACAAGCGCTGGGTAACCACAACTCCTCCATGAAACTGCCAATTTTTTTTATTTTAAAGAATATTCAACCCTTGCAGAGACCTAGCCCCAAGTTTGTAACTTTTGCTTTAAGGATCTCACAGTTTGCAGAGATTATAACTTCTGTTCTGTTAATCATACGGATATTTGTCACACTGATGTGGCAGACAAGTGTGTGTTCTTTATGCCCCAATCAGGTAAAGTTTTATCTTAGATTTATGAGAAAGCCATAGAGTAAAGATACATCCTAAATCTATTCCTCAGCTTTATCTTCGCCCAGCATATGGCAGCATACTTCTAGATTGGTTAATCAGAATTCCTCAGGCATTTTAACCTGTCTAATACAAAAATCATTAATCTTGTGTCTGTAAGATACTCTGCAGATCTGTTATCACCAGACACACATTAGCTATATGACTGCCTGCACTTAGTAAGCAACAACCGTGCATGAATTTTGTTTGCAAGATTTTTTTTCCAGACACATATTCATTTCATCTGATCTATGTTTCTTGCTGAGATTTCCCAGTGCTAGGTATTTTGTTGACAATAACTGTAATATATCTACTTTTTCAGCATGAAAATTTTAAGTATTAATATTAAAATGCTAAGTTATGCTAAAGACCGGGATCAAAGTTATACCTTGAAAAGCAAAATAAAGTTTTATCTTTCTGTCAAGAAAACATTGTTCTATAACCTACTTAATTGGAAATAAGTTACTAAACTGTTAAGTTATGGATCAATTTGCATATACCTTCCCTGTGACAAGTGGGTGTATGCATAGCTACACACGTTTTCTTATATCTATATAAAGCACGCATGGACGTGAGGGTGCAGGTGTGTAAGACTCTGGACACATTATCTAACATTTTAAGCTGAACAGAAGCAACCCTTCTACGTTGAAAATTTCTTAAAATTTGTATTCTCTAAGCATTGCATCCATCTATCAACCAGTCTGCAAATATTTCACTTCCCTGCAGAACCCTTGAACACCCTCCAACAGTGTCAGGTTTGGAACTGGCATTTGTGTCTCCCTGCTAAGCTATGAAGTGTGCATTTTTCCTGACACAGGGCTTCCTGATCACAGAGAGCCGCTCATTGGGATCAGGAGTGGGGTAACAGCACAACGTGCTCGTAGTTGTTCAGATTAAGTCACTGTTCCCCTCTATTGATTTTAGGCTGCCTTCTAAGCCAAGGAGCTGAATGAAGTAATTTTGTAACACTGCCTTAGCTAAAATCCAGCCAGACACAGGATAAAAAAAATCAGAAGTTTCTGAGATCAGCCTAATGTGCTATGCTGTGTCATTTATCATCCTGCTGGCAGAAAGTCTATTACAATGCTGATGGGCAGGGCCAGGTCATCAGTGTTATCATCCCTCACACATCGGGTAGAGATGAGGCTGAGGAATTGTGTTTCCTGTACAGAGGGCTGGCAGGACACTTGATTGAATACAACGACCAAGGAAAAGAGTAAGGTGGCCTTTACACCTCCCCTGACCCAGGACATGCTGTAAGTGCACATCTCATGACACTTTATAAAATATTGTGGCCCTTTATCACAAATAGCTTATAAATGCACTTCTAGTGAATTTCAGTCATCACGAATTCTCTAGAAGTCAACCGGCTCTGTGGTATTCAGTTCCTCTGGAAGTCTTTAGTTTTCAATGGTATTATGTAGAAAGGGAAGGTTGGAAAACAAATATAATTGAGTTATAATTGTGCACATAAAACCACATTTACACATACAAGTATATTCCTTTATATATTCAAACATTCTCAATGCATTTCCTTTAAGACTGTCAGTTGTTCTGCAGCCAGCTTGCTAAATTAAACCTGGGTTACAAAGAGAAAGGCAATTATCTCTATCAAAGGGAATTAAATTTAAAGAGGACTGAATCAGACACTCTTAGATTAACGTGGAAATGCAGTAAGTGTTTACAATCTTTGCTCGAACAAGGACAAAATAAAAAGAGCAGTGTTGCTATCCATCCTTCAAAACATATCTGTAAAAATTGAAAAGTGAAGATTTTGGATTGGTGTGATCTAAAACAGTTTGTATCATATAGTTGCCATCTATCAACTGCCAAACACTTTTGCAATTTATTGATCATAGTGGTCATATATTGATCCCAATAAAATAACTACCTGGAAAAAAATATGTCCTTTCACAAAACTCTGCAACGAACTTCAGTGGCATGATTGTATAGTGCTTTGCTGAGATGAATCTTGCAAAAGCCAATTCAAGCATACATTTTTTTAAATGCCAAGTAACCAATTTCAGTAGTTCCATTTCAAAAAGATCTGTGTTGCTAAATACAATTTCATGATTAAATTAAAAAATCAGGAGGGAAATCATCATGGTAAATCAACTATGCATACAAAATACAGTACGTATGTCAATGAATGATTAATTACATGCCAGTATAATATAACAAATGTATGGTTAATCACATTACTTACTGCAATCCTTACATTCCTACAATAAATTTAAGATTCTAATTATTTAATTAAGCAAATAATTTTCAGAAACCCTGACAGAAGAGGCAAATTCTTATTTTGATTATATTGTAATCAGCCTAATGATACTTCCTTTACACATCATTAAGCAATAATTTATGGTGCAGTGCAAACTAACCAGATTAATCCTAAGAATACCAAAACCATTTACCTATTTTGAACATAATGCATATTCCTGTGGCCTGAAGGCAGGAAGTGAATTTCTAGCTGATGTCTTAAACATAATTTTAAATCTGATTTTGGTTTTTACCTCCCTGCATGCTCCCCATACACCTCCTCTTCAAAGCAGAATGGCAGAATGGTTGGAATTGGAAGGGACCTCCAGAGATCATCTGGTCCCGCTTCCCTTTTGGCTGTGCCCTTTTAACGGTCACCATACAGTTCTAATCATATCTGTAGCACACTTCCAGCACCTATCAATAATTTAGCTATTACTTATAAACTATTTAGAGATCAAGTCCTAGTACAAAATGTAGCCAAAACCACAGCCTTTTCCTGACTGGAAACACAGCTCTGAGAACATGGGACCCGAGGTAGGCACAGGGCAGCTGGGTCTTGGGCTCAAGCCAAGGACAGGTGAAAGACCTTTCAACTACCCCAACATGCAGAAACACTCGACAGCTGGATCTCAGAAGGATGACAGCCTGGCAGTGGAGCACATCCACTGCATGATCTAAGTAGCCTGCAGTGCAACATTAATATTTTACTGGAGAATTTAACAGAATATTATGCTTAATTGATTTTACAGAAACACACTAGAGTGGTGTTTCATGTGCACAGTTAAAATAAAGGCACTTCCTAGATTCCTGGATTGCCTAGTTTGTGCATCTGATACATTAGTTTGGCTAAAATTTTGGCTGATTTTTCCAGAATGGCCGTAGAAATGTATAAACTCATTCAATTTCATTTTACATCACTAAAGAGTCCATCTGTTACACTGGCTAATTTTAAATCTCCTGCACCTGGTAAAGGTGATTGTGGATGTGGATTGTGGATGTCTCTGGGTTACGCATTTCGTGCTTTCTGTGTCCCATGGCATCCCCCAGGGACAATGGAACACTGCAGTGGAACACTGCTTCCCTAAAGGAAGCTCTGCAGCTGGATATTTGGACCTTTTTCTGATGGAATAATAGTTCCTAGTTGTTAAAAATATAATGTTTGGTTTCTTCTGGTTATTATGGAAATGTACTTCAGTGGTTTACTCACCCTTTTAATAGGCAAGAATTTAATTTTTTAGCAAGAAAGGAAGTCTGGCATTTGTTCAAAATTGAGCATATATTGGTATATGCAATAAAATAAGACTCCACCACCCTCAACTTCTATTCCTGTTTAATCATTCTTTCACAGAGGGAGTGCTGGAGTAGGATTAACTTCCAATAACTCTTGGCCAGTGAGAAAATTCAGACAGGCTGTGCCTCAGAGCATAAACTCAGCATGTAAGATACGTCCAATGTGAATATTATTGGGTGAAGTGGTGGAGAAAGCTAAGGGTTGGAACAAACCTAATATATTCCTTCAATATACCAAAAAATGTAAAACCTCCCTTTCGTTCAAAAAGATAACTGCTTTTAACACAGGAACTCTTCAGAAAGAGCTGAAGGATTTGAGAAACATGGAATAACCGTGTCATTTTTTTTCCCTTAACTGCATGTCAGTGTTGAGGCTGTGATTCTTATATTTAGTTGAGCAAGAATCTTGCATGTAACACAGTAACAGAAGAGGCAATTTAAGTCACAGTGTTGAAAGAAACAGTTGCTATTTTCAATGATTTTTTTTTTGCTTCTTTTCATGTTTTAAATGTTAAGGAAAAATCTGACCATTGCAACCACACCAAAGGGATTTTTTAGACTGATGTAGCAATCAGTTGTTAATTCCCATTGCACCTTCAGTTCCTCTTGCTTTAATTTCACTCAACACTGCTTGGGGGGAAGAACTGGCTTCTTAATGAACTAACTCTGTGAATCTTTTCTACATCTACTAAGAAAACACTACTGGAAGTGCTCTGCTTTGTACAAAATATTTAAATATTCCCAAAATAGGATTTTAGACCCAAGCCTTCATGGTCAATACGTTAACCATTGGATCAAAGTGTCATTTTGATGCTCTCCTGACCAACAAAGATTTATAAACTTAAAAGAATCGGCACATTTTTGGCAAAAGAAAGTGAAGCCCACCTATGAATACCCGGGGGTTCAATGGTTAGGCAAGGACCTGAGAGGCAAGAAACTGCACCTAGTCCTTGCTCCAGATGCAGACAGTTCTGGGCCCTGGTAATCAGGCACATAATTGGCTCAGCACTACAAGCCCATGGCACAAGCTCTCCAAGGTCAAAATTTTAGATGGCACCGATTTAGTGAACAGAGGGTTTAATTTTTTATTTTAAACCATAGCATTAGTGCCATCTCTTAGAAATTTCAGTCTTTTGTGTCTTTTTATGTATGATATGTTTTGCAATGTATTTGCTATTTAAAACAGAGGTCACCTGCCATTTGGTTCCTGGATTTGTTACTGGTCTGCTTTTTGAGCTTGAGTTAGTAATTCACTTTTTTCAGCCAACACAAGAGATATGATGCTATTTTTCACATTCATCCGTTTCTGAAAGCTAAGGTACACCTAGACCCTAAAGATGTTATTCATAAATTACAAACCCTTAGGGTTTTCATGAACCCTGAAGTTTCTGAAAGATGTTTTGAGTAAATGAAGTACAACATCAACTTCAATAGACACAGAATTGCTACCAAAAAAGTCTTCAGAGAGCAAATTTTTTATATCCATTCTCTAATCTGCATGATTTTAACCACAAACAAAATAGAATACACCAAGCACCATGCCAAACTAATTTGTCTTGAACAAAATAGAAACACATTGCTTTGGGGGAAATGTTCATTTAAATTGTTTCCATTGTACCTGCTACCTCAGGTGCCTCCTACATAGTCCAACTTGGTATTTTTGCAATTAAGTCAAGTTCTTTAACACAGTAGCTTGCTTCTCTCCTCCTGTCAGTCAAACCATACTAAAAAATCTTCTACCCTAAGCCAGGTAGACACTTTTCTCTTGAAAAATAGATGTGATGTGCAACCCACTTCTTGGTACACTCTGTCATCAAGTCACCTGTGTGGCATAATCCCCACCCTGCTATGTGAGAAAGGCATCGTGTATTCAGCTGTCTATCACTTCTTTATGGTCGTTAAACCTTTGATGGAGTCAGTGAGCCAAAATAGAATGTGAAAAATAGATGATCCTTTGAAAGCTTTATGAAAGGGTACCAAGACATGCAGTGGTTTAAAGAAAAGTATAGTGTGTGAGTATGAAAGGAAGAACAGGTATCACGGAAGGGGCATGCTATTTCTGCTTTCCATAAAAATAACAACCTGCATTTTTGGTTATATGTTAATGAAGATAACTTCTCTGCAGCTTAATGGCAAATTTCTTGTAAACGTTATGTAAATGAGTGAACTTGAAACAATTAGACATTGTTATTCTACTAATTCATTTAAGCATTTTAGTGTAAGACAGACAACTCTGCCCTTCTCATCTGAATGAGGAAGAGAGCAAAATGCCAACTTAGCTTTCTTCATTCAATTATGCACATATACTCTCTATTGACACCATATATAATTTTATACATCTGTATAAATGCACTCTTTAGATCTAAGTCTACAGTTATTGCATACCTTAAAAAATACAAAAATACAAACCCAGTGTCATAACAAAAACTGTTTCACTATTTAAGAGGCACAGCATGACCTTTTAATGAAAGTTGTTATTAATGTGACTGAGAGAACTTTGATTTCCCAGCTGCTAAAGAAAAATCCCCAGAACATGTAATTTCTTAAACATTCAGTTAACTTTTGCCTTAATTAAGAAAAGAGACATTGTGTGCTCCTGGATTTGAGTTTCCAGATGCATGTTTTACACGGCTTTAGCCATCTTTCCCTACAGCCCCGAGGACTAGAACATTTTTCTTCCTTATAATGAAATCTGAGACTCATTAATTCATGACTGCAGAATTTGTCATAAATGTAGATGGGTTGTGAGGTTGCCAACAAAATCTTAAAAACTGGCCATAGTGGCACAGCCCAGTGTACTCAGAGTGGGCTAATGGGCCAGCTGTGGGCCTCCTACATCTTCACAGGCAGACCCAGCAAAACCTTCCTTCCAGCTGATTATCTCACTTGGGTTTTATTTTGGTATCACCCCTCCAGTCAACTTATTAATTGGTGTTTGCCAACTAGAGAGCGAGTCTGCAGTAGGAAGTGGGACATTGAGACATGCAGCGGCAACAACTGTAAAAATGCTTGGCGTTGATGTGTCAATCCATGGATACTAGAACTGAGCAGGGCATGTTCTCCTGATACTCGCCAAAGGTCGGTATTTTCAGAAGTAGTAACTGTAAGACACTAGAAAATGGAGACATTACACTTCAACTACCTGCAGCTATATCTGGGATTCAGAGATGATATAATGAAAAGAAGCATCCCTTATCCTTCCTCCATAAAGAGCTAGTTGAAAGGAGATGTCATAGTCATGTTTTTGACTTAAATATCCTTTTACCACAAAACAAATTACACATTAATTAGTGTCCACCAAAGTACAAATACCACTTGTGAGACAAGTATAATATACAGATTTCGAAGATGACAGCTACTTTCATCTTAATAGCAGAGTTGAAGCTGACATGGAGAACCCTTGAATACAAGCATGGTTAAACCTAGGAATGGCCTTTGACTGCGTCTCTTGAAAATCAAGACCAAATTTCTGCAATTCAAAGCAGTAAATAGGGATGTTTGGAGGATTTGCTTCAAAAACACACTTCTGATCTAACCCTAAAATGCTGGAGGAACTTTGTTTCTCTCCTTGTATAAGGTGCTCAGCAGTTTTTATCCATAACAATTAAAGGAAGTGTGCACAGTATTAGAGAAGGAAATCAAGAGGATGCATTTATTGCTTGCCTTACTGCCTACGTTCAAGCAAGCAATAAGCAACAAGAGAAAAATAGTTTTGAAGGTGGATGACAGATTCTCTAACATATATTTTTGTGCAGTCACCATCATTACAACATATGTTTCATTTCCTCATTTTTTGGCATACACGCTTTATTAGGAGATGTGAGCATTTTTCTTCTAAAGAGGTGTGAAGACATGCATGGGCAAATTCATAATACAACTGGAGTGTCCTTTCACACCACTATATTATGTCTGTTCCATCATGCATGTAATGACTTTGCTGGAAACTGTGTACAGTTTGGTGGTTAAACTGACATATCCAAAGCAGGCAGAAAAAAAGGAAATAAAGGTATTGAGCTAGAAGAGAAAGGCCCCAGTGTTATACTTTGGAGATGAGAGGAAGCAGACCATGTAACATGGGAAAATGAGAATGTGGAGGGTGTGGCACATGACATCTACTCTAGGTACAGCAGTCTCCATTCAAACAAGTAGATTTGCTTGCCATTAACAGTATATAACAGAAGTATTTTACGTTACCTTTTTTTTCCCATTTCTCCAAACATAGTGCAGTTGATATTGTGTGGAAACACAGGCAGCTACACTTTCTTGAAACCTTCTTTGTTCAGTGGCAATTAGTTCAGTCCTTTAATTGAAGCAATCATCCTTGATTTATCTAAATCTGAATTAAATATTCAGTCATTAAGAACACTTCCCTCCTCCAGCAATGGTTTTCTTCTCATGGAGAGCTCTTTGTCACTGAGTTTCTCTCACATCAGTCATGGCTTTTTGCTCAGCAGACATTCTACTCTGTAGATATAACAGCAGCCAAAATATCTGATTATCTCATCTGTATTATATTTTTTTAGCTACAGAAAAAAACCCCCAAAAGTACCTCTTTTCATGCTGCTAATTATATACATACACGCAGAAAGGAATAGGAAGTGGAGTATGAGGAACACACAGCAAATCAAAACAAAGGAATGGGTCTCATATTCTTGTCCCTTTGTTATGAGTTCGGTATGAAAGTAAGAATTATACAGTCTGATATGTGCTTTGTGAAAGTCATCACTATTGTACAATTCGTAAAAATACAATTATTGCTTTAGGCTGCCACTAGTTTTAACTCTGTATTTCTACCATCTCATACAATTGGAGGGATGGTTACAGACTCACAAATCTAGAAGGTCCACCCACTGCCTCAAAGCCACAATCTACTGTCCTTAGGCCATTTGTTGCACATTTGTCTGCTGAGTACTTCTCATGGTGGGGATTCCTCCACCTTCCCAGGCTGTATACTCCAGGGCTTTGCTGTCCATCTGGCACAAAGGCTTAATGTGTAAGCCAAGTCTTCTCCATTGCAATTAAAGACCAACATGTCTTGTCCTACCCTTAGCAGAGACAGGACTAAAACCTCTTATTAAAACCCGGTTATTCTCTTCCTATTTACAGCAGCCCCTCATATACTGAAAGATTGTTTTCATGCCCATTCCTCTCTTTTCCCTTCCATTCAGTCACTCCTAACAAAAATACACCCTCTAAGACACCAACCCTCATCCCTCAAAGATCTTGCCTCAGCTTTGTACAACTAACTCACGTTTCTTAAATTTGGACATTCAGCAAGGAGTACTCTTTTTCACTAAAAGCCCAGCGTGTGCTGAATAGAGCAGGATTCTTTCACGTGCTCCATAGATCATACCCTCAGCTATCCATTACCTTGCGGTGTTCGCCTTGCTCACTACAACGTGACATCAGTGACCCATAGTTGATGCGAGAGTCAGAGTAAGTTTCAGATCTTTTCTCTAGAAAAATGCCATTTCATTAAAGCAGTGAATGAAACTTCCCTTTCACAGCAAAACTTAAAGAAATGATAAACCTAAAATGACCTCTTCTTAGACCTAGAAATTTGCACATGGAATTTTGTATGCAAAACCAGAGGAAACAGTAGAAACACTTGCATGTTTTTATCGATTTTTGACTGGCAGTATTTCTGACAAACACTTGTGCTTGAAGTTTTGCTTTTACAGGACTAGAATATATGTTAAGGCGTTTTTGAAAGCCCAAATTTCAACACTGATAATCTTGCATAGCAAGTACCAAGTCACAAACTTTGGCATTTCAAAGCTGATCCGTAAGGAATGAAGCTGACACATGAGGAATGTATGAAGGCAGAGAGAAAAAGGCAGGGAGTTAGAAATGAATAAACGGGTTTCAGTTTGAATGAAGTTCTTACTAAAAGGAAACAAAAAATAAATATGCTGAAGGCTCAGAAAAAGATCATGTACAAGTCTTCAGCTCATCTCTCTCGTGTCAGCAGTTTTTTCTTTTGGAGAAGTCTGCTCATCCTGCTGCCAGAAGGTGCCTTGTAGATACTGCCAAGATGTGCAAATCACACCGAGGCACTTGAGTCGAAGCGTTCTGACAGCCCCACTGCTTCGGCAAGGGAGCTGAGCAGGGGGATGAATGAGGGGCTCTGCTCTCAATTGCAAGCACACTTTGCTTACAAGCCATGTGCTGTTTACTGATCTGGGCGCAAATAAATTCCCCACCAGCTCTCTGATGGAAATGATAACCAACTTGCAAAATTTTCTGCTGATTTTCACTTCTTTGGCTTTATTACTGTAGTGTAATCCTAGGGTCGTCTCAGCAAAAAGTGTATAGGTCGGTTCCTAGAATTTACATCTATTTTTTCATTCAATTCTAGCGCTTCTAGGAATAAAAGGCTGAAAACAAACTTCAAAGAAATTAAATAAGAAACTTAGTAGTAATTTCTTGTTAGAGAAATTTTATAAGAAGATTTATAAGAAATTTTATAAGAAGATTCATGGAGTTATGTTTCTGCAAATGTTTAGTCATTAGAATGATAAGAGACAAGCACAGTGCTCTGTTGCAGCTAAGGAAATTTCTGCACGCTGTACCTCATCCACATAATTTTTTTCTCCCCTTCTAAGTCAATACCAGTTAAAGCTGAGATATAATTAAGGAAAAATATGAGATGACACTTCTCTGCATTTACAGATAACTACATGGAAGAACTTCAGCAACTGATAGAAACAATTCCTGAGCAATAAATTAATTAATAATATTTCAGAAAAGAAGTGTGATTTTTTTTTTTGATGCTTGCAGAAATGATAAATAAGTAATCCAAGGACTAAAGTCAGAAGATGACAGAGTTGTTTATTTGAGCAGTGACAGCAGCACTGGGAATAAAGTAAATAATTCTAAGACGACCCCTGGCTGCAGAACTGCCATCATAGTGTTCCATAAATATACCACAGCTGTAAAAATACTGAATTTATACTCTGCAAAAATTCCTTATGAATGGTCTCTTCTACTAAAACTTTTCCCCAGCATTAGCATCACACTTTCTTGTGGGCTTTACCATCCCTTCTAAAACTTTTCCCCAGCATTAGCATCACACTTTCTTGTGGGCTTTACCAAGAGGCATAAAGCCCTCTAATTCAGTTTGAGCATTACCAAAAATCTGGCACACTGAAGTTTGAAAAATGTGTTCAATTGTCTCATTTTCAGGGCTGAGCTGTGCAGGGTCTGAGACAGTGAAATCCCTGATAACTTTAGGAAATTCAAGAGAATAGAATTTGAATTTCCACAAGAAATCCAGCTCAGGACAAGCTTTCTGGACTCATTGGGGCAGTCAAATTGCAGGAGCAAGCTGGCAGCCTGTCTTCTATGAGCCTTGGCTGCCAGGCATCCATCTGCCCCAGCTCTGCTCTATGCCAGCTCTGCTGCCTGTGTCTGTTTATGCCAGTGGGTGGGTGTTGCAAGCTACAGCCTACAGACAGGCCCAAACACCCAAAGGCACATAGCCATGTGTGCAAAAACATGTAGCTTGTGATTAAATCTGTCTGTAGTTGAAATAAAGGCAATAGCCAGACCACCAAGGATAAGTGAATTTCCATGGGTCTCACCAAATTCAGTGCAACTGGCCACAATGTGAAGCTGTAAGGTCACAATTGCTGAGACTTGATGGTAAGGAGAAGATGAGTTAGCAGCCTAACGGGTCTGCCTTCTTCCCAGTTACATCAGTAAGTGTCTTTAATGGTCTTTAATAACCAAGGCTTCAGCTGTAGGTAATCATGGAGGGTGCTTTTGAAAAACAATGTCAATCTGGCACTGCTCTGAAAATTGAGGACAGATGCTAAAGCTTTGAGGTGTCTTCTTAATCCACTAAAGGAAGAAGGAAAATTCCTAAGTACTTTCTAGCCAAGGCAGAAATATTAAATCATTAAAGGTCTGTGTTACAAGGTTTTATGTATTATTAGGTTGTAGCAGCTCTGGGCATATAAGACCATACTGTGTACTGTATTGTTGTTTAAATATACATTTTCTTTATCATGTCCAACTGATTCTTCTTCTATATCCATAATAATAGTAATAATAATAGTAAAAATAATTCTTACATCATTATTAGAAAGAGGATGAGCAGCCTATCCATTTGGGATCAAGACATGAATAGTCATGGGAGAGCTTATAAAACATTTCCTGGTGTTATTACACCCACTCAAGCTCCAAGGAAAATTATCAGTATTTTGTACTGAACACTTATCAGTTGCCTTGAGGACTTCACTGTTTAAATTTTTTAACTACAAAATTACAAATAATTGAAGATCAAAAGAATTATATTAGCATGTAAATTTTGTCTTTCTGATCAAATTAGTAATAGCAAAGATAATTGTCCTGCTTATGAAAGAAAGATAATTGACCTGCTTATTAAAGATAATTGCCTCTGAAGAAGAACAGCTAATGCTATATTTATTAAATAGGGAGAGTAAGAGCACATAAGGATTAGTAGTGTAATAAGCCATATATGAAATGGTTTTGTGAGAAAGTCACGTAAACATGCTCTGTTCATTTGTAAGATTTCATTTTTAAGATTTCCGGATTTTTGTAATTGATGAAACTAGAATGCATATTTGTATAATAGTTAGAGCATATTTTATTGGATCTTTCACATTTGTACAATATTTTTATTTAATAATAATAATGTTTAATAATTCGTTTTAAAATCTGAGTTGTGTCTTCATCAAGGAAGTTCAATTATCTTCCACTTGATCATCTATTACCTTGCTGAAAGGAAGGAAAACTGGTTCTTTTGAAAAAAATGTCTGACTTAGTAGGTCAGGAAATTCATCCCATAGCCTAGAAACACAATAATAAAAAAAAGAAAAAGACATTTACTAGTGTACACCTTGAAAAAAATGACTATTATTCTAACGAAAAGGAAGAAAAAATTAGCAAGTGTCTGTTCTTCCAAAGCTCATTTCCAACCTTGCCAAGCTCACCATCCCCACTGTAGCCCTCTGACTGCACGTAGCAGGCAGAGCTGCTAGGGAGACTGGCAGTGTAAAATGAGGATAAATGGCTGACATGCAGCCATTTGTGCAATATTAGAAAGTGTTTTCTTCCAGCAACCATTTACAAAGTACAAGGCTGGAAATGGGCAGAAAGCATGTGCTTTTGGGAAATGTGGAGTTTTGTAAAGTGCTGCCACGCAGCTAAGGGCAATAAGAACACCTGATGCTGGGCCTAACAGGGAGTTAATAGGACAGTCACCATCCTGCTCACAGCATGACATGACTATGCAGCTAAAACCCACAAATTCTAAGGGCTTAAGATGGAGTTGTGTCTATGAGGACCTTGGCACCGTGCCTGGCCTGTAAGTACCAGCGAGGGTAAGCTGTGTTTCAGTCCTTAGCTCCTGCACTCAGGCCTCCTCCAACAGCACAGACCTCGACAGGTTTCTGTCAGCCTGTCTACACAGATGAAAGCGATGTCCTTCCAAAATCAGTGGGCAGAGCTCCTGGAGTGCAGCCATTTGGCTGTACAGGTGTACAGCTGCACACAGTCAGGGTACCTTCCAGCAGGAAGCACAGGCTCCTTTTAATGGGGCCAAAGTGGCTCCTGAAGGAGAGCTCCATCTGTAGTGAAGCTCATACATGGCTCCTTGCACCTTAAGCTGGAGGTGTCTTGCCTCACTGGTCTGTTTAGGGGTTTTCTAAAATGGATTCTCCAGACGTGGCATACCCTGCCACGTAAGGTGCAGACAGCAGAAGGGAACTGCTAAGCACACTGCTTTTCCTGGTTTCCAAGAGTCCTGTGACTCTGTCACCCTCTCAGTCCAACACAGCGCAGCTCACCAGGAGAGGAAAGGACAAGACCTTACCTGCAGTTTCCTGGTGTCTCATTCCAGCCCTTTAACCCTGGGTCCAAATATCTCCCTGTATTACTTCAAATATAATCTCTTCTACCTTCACAAAACCTTTCTGATTTTGTTCTCATCCAACCTCACATTCCTCATTTGGTGCTGGGCTGCTGGCTGCTACCTCTGAGCAGCCCCAGCACGATCCTATCTCCAACATCTCCTGTTACACTTCAATAAAGGCATTTTCACGCCTTTCCCCATGCTGCTTCTCACTTTAGGAAGACCACAGACACAGCTATGCCATCCTTCCTCTTTAACTCCTTATTTAATTTTTTTCTTTGTCTAGAAGCTAATAAAGCAATTAGCCACAGTTATGCTACGAGCGTGCTGGTGGCTGTCAGGATGGCTGATCTGATAACATTTTTACTTATATAATTTTCCCCTTTTTTCCCTCCTCTCTCTCCATCAAGCACATCATGCACTGTCAGCTGTTGTAGATTTCAAGCAGAAGTCATTTTTATAAGCCCAATTTTCTTTAGCTTTTGTTCTGTGCCTAGCACAGTCAGGCCTCTAGTGGTAACCCGCTCTCCTTTACTATTAAATTATTCTATTTGGAGAAATGTTAAAAATACACCTAATATTGAAATAATTCATTCCTTTGCAGTAGCTAGTAATTAGCAGACCTCCTTCTCCTTTCAAATTAGTTATATTATTTCTCAGGAGCCTGATAAGAGATGTTGATGAGGGACAAAAGCAGGTAAACCCGTCTGTATTTAACCTACACAACAACATTCTAAGGGAGACTTGTCAGAGTACCAAATATTTCTGTGTTGTGGGAATTTAATTATGTCTTGCCTGCTTCATGGGAACAGTAACCTAGATACAGAGCATGACACTGATAAACATAACTCAATATTTGGCATGTTCTGAACAACTGCATTTCAGAGGAAATTATTCGAATTCGTTTTTATAGATCATAAGCCTGAAACTAAATTACAGCCACGAATTTTGGCTCAGCAGAGTTTTCTGAACTGTAATAGCAAAGTCTGAGATAAGGTCTGGGGTTTTTAGCCTTCCAGAAAACAGAATGAAACTTCCCTTTCTTCTTATAACATCAACCCAACCACTGTATGTTTCACTGTATGGTAACATTTTTAATTATAAATGTTATTTTTCTATAGAGTTGGACTAAGTGAAAAAGTGCTCCAGGTTTAAAGGAATTGCTACAGGTTGGGAGCAAATGAGAATAAGCTTTGTTCAGTTATTTCATTCGTGTACAAGAAAAAGAACAGATTAAGACTGATTTAATGGGAATGTGTCCACTTTATTAAAATTAAATGTGACTGCTTCACACTTTGTTTCCAACCACTTGAGATTTTCTGATGAACATTAAACTCCAATTTTCATGAGCAAATACAACTGGTAACTCTAATTGTAGAAAGCATTGTTTCCTTTTTTTTCATCATCCTTGCAAGGAAAATATCTTCAAGCCTATCTGGTTGATAAATGAATAATGAATTTAGCTCACTGTGACTCAGCAGAGGAAAACAGACGACGTGAAAATCTCAAAAGTAGTACTAAATTTTCAAATCAAACATAGCCATAACAGTTTTCAACCTATAGATGCTGTGGATTAGCACTTGAATCACATACTAATCTTGAGTATTTACAACTTCACAAGCAAAATACTAAAAGCACAACCTAGATTTGAAATTGTTGTTTTTATCAATTGTTTCTTATTCTCATGCAGAATTACAGCACCACAGGAAAAAGGAACTACACCACAGAGACACAAACTACTGCAGAAAATCAGTGCTGCTTTGCTTAAAGTTTTGATAGTAAAAACTATCAAAGGAACTTCCCACATATTTCAGTCCGACACAATCTTATTTTAATTTCTAAATGCTTGTGGATTTCTGCATACCACTGTACAAATAAGACCCATTTCATTCTTAAATGATAAGTAAATTATTTTAAAATTTAACACACTTCCTGGATCAATTTCCTAAGTTCAGCTGAGCTGCACTCAACACTGAGCTTGCAAGGAAACAGAAGAGAAAAATTATTTTTGTTGTCTTCACCTTCACTGTGTCTCTGACGGTTGCAAGAGTGTCTTTGAGACCCTGTTCATTTCAAGTGCTTCGGATTTCATCTGTAACATCTTTGTTTATCTCCATCAATTATACACTTTTCAGGCTGACTAAAAAAAAAATTCAAAGAAAAACTTTGTTCCACTCTATTAATGAGTTTTCAGGATATCTGGTACAAGTTATGTAGTGATAAAAGCTATATAATCATGCAATTAATTATTCTCCTTCCTTGCAGAAATGATGCGTAAAGTTTTGTTGCCAAGAGGAAGGGATAGTCCTCTAGTCATTGAGACATTAAAACTATTAGGCATTTAGGTGAGAAAATGTATACTTAATTAGGATTACTGCTTGAACTTACAAAGTACAAGTTATTCAAATAGTTGGTATCCACTATAACCCACATGCAGTTTTTTTCTTGTCTGATCAAGCCCAAAATAACACTATTACTAACTTTTTATTTCTGGCCTTTATTGCTTTTTATCTGAAAAGGTAGTACAGCTTGTTTAGATTTAAAATGAAATTGTCCATAGTCACTTGTCATCTTTCTCCACATTTTTGCTTTGTTTCACATGACAGGTCTTAAGACTGCCAGACTTACACTTCGGAGAGAGTGGTGACTGAAGGCTGCAACTTTTTAGAGGTGGTTACCCCATGCCACCCGGACTGGAAAGACACGGTGGCTCTGGTTTCAAGGTAGAAACTGTGCATGCCAGTGAGACTGCAAAGTCGTAATGTAGGCTAGAAATCAATTCTTGTGCTGATATCTACTCACAAAAATACATCCTCTCTTAAAGAATCCTCCATTTCAGTGTTTCACTACTTTGACACCACATTTGATAAGTTCTTACATATCCTTGTCCCGGTGCCTTGCCTAAGGAACCTAAAACAAAACAGCTAGAAAGAAAAATAACTGCCCAGACTCCTTCCACAAGCACAGGAGTACACTTTATTTTCTACTTCACAACACACTGCATTGCTTTTGCATGCAGCAGAATCTCATTCTTTTGTACTTCATTATTCATATATTGGGTAAGCCACACAACACATGCAGATGTTCTTTCCATATCCAGTAAAAAAACTCAGGAGCAGATGCTAATGGGGTGCTTTAATTTCAGTAAATCATTGGTTTTGCAGAAAGAAAAGTCATGGCTTTCACTTGTCTGCTAATAATTAAAATTAAAACTGAATTGCCACCATTAATCAAAGCTAAGTCCCAGACTCCCCTGTATTTCAAGATAGCTATACTGTTACATTCCTCAAGAATGCACTTTCTTTTCAGAGAAGCAAGAGTTATAATGCTGCCAAATAACTTTCTTCACCTTCCATGGGGAAGTATGAAAACAGTGAAATGGAAAATGTTATATAAAAAGAAATTAATCAGCCAGAAAAAATAATTTGGTTTTTTTAATTCATCAGCATGAAATTATACTAATTTGGAATCTAATCAAGTCTGTGCTATGAGGAGAGCTAAGGGTCAACATGGTATCTCCTTCAAGATGGATATATTTTGAGTGTTTTCAGTTTAAATAATTCATTCCATTCGTAGGGTCCAAGGTCAGCATAAAACAACATTTCTGAGTAATAATTAAGCAGAAACAAATCATATATGGCAGAAACAACATTTAATCAAAGATATAAACATTTATCCAGATATTTAACTCAGGTTCTGGAGAACTGTTTTGTGTTTGCTTTCGTTAACTCATTTGAAACTCAGAGCAGCCTTAGCCTAGACTAAAAATGCCAAATTGAAAATTAAACTAACATTACAGATAGTAACAGATGGGAAAAGGAGAAGTTTAAACACAAAGCTAAATGCCACTGCTGGAAATCAAGCACCACCAGAAAGAACAAAAAGCAATTTATTCAAAGGACTAAGTCCAGCAACTGAATGGCAAGAACCTCATAAATCCTTCAGTACAACATTAAAAATTAAAACATCTGCTTTACTGTAATTATTACAAACATCCAGGTTTAGCGCCAGTCATTCTTTTTATGTGTAAGGCCATCTTTCTAATCAACACAGCAGTCCTGCAGATGTGGTATCCACTCCAAAGGTTTTGTGCTGTTTGAAATCTTGCAGAATTTTGATATACTTGAGTTTAGTTGTTAATAAATATTCTGGCTGTTGCTTTCCTCCAACTTCTCTCTGTGGCCATGCTTTCATATAGGAGATTTAATGTCAAATTAAGGTCAAATTTTTAATCTCACAACAAAGCCAAAGATGGACATTTTGACTTGTATTTATCAATTACAGTATCATAAAAAAAAATCAAAACTAAAGCGCAAAACATAAACTGTAATCTTACCTACAACTGGCTAAATGGGGGAACATGAGCTGGAAAAGCTGGAGGAAAGAAAAGGAAAACTGGTGATTCAGAGTGAGCCTAATTCATCACAGGCATGTGTGGAACTGTCTGCAGTTCTAGCATTTAATTAGGACTCTTGTCCTCAGGAAAATAAATTGAAAAATATACTTAAGCCAATCCTTCAGTAGATAGAAAAATAAATGTAAAAATATCTTTAAAGTTTTTAACATTCAACTTTTATGTATAATTTAGTAGGGCAAATGAGGCAATTTACATTGAAATTTCGTTATACATAATGATTTTTTAAAAAGTATTGTGGTATTAACATTGTAATTAATTAACATTGTCAAATAAATTTATGATGTAGTTAGCTACCACCAGCCAGCTTCCTATCTTATTGGAATTTCTTTGAACGTATCAAAATTAAAATATAGAACAGAGCTGGGATGATAAATCTTCAAAGGCTTTCCTTAGTCTGGAATATATCAGGAAAAGTACCAGGAGAGCTGCTCATCACCAAAATTCATTCAATACCTTTTGCTCCAACCAAAGAAGGATGAGACTATTGTGAAAAAAAGAGCTTTTTGGGGTTTTTTATTTCAAAGGAGGATTTATTTGAAATTGTCCTTGTTTAAACTTATTTGTTTAAACCTATTTGCCTAAACCAAACTAAATACCTTTTCAGCTGTCCTAAAAATATCAAGCCCCTCTTCAAATCCTTTCACTATCTTTCCTTCATCCACTGCATTAGATTTTATTTCTGTGGATGAAATCCTATTCCTTGCACACACACATCCCAGTGCTCCTTTCAGTGTCAAGAATCCACCTTAAACTCAGTCTGGGTGGTTTAATCCTTTCCACAGAACATTTACTACCAACGTATAAATCTTCCTTATGTCCTTCTCTTACCCTGCATGTGCTGACCATACTCATCCCTTTCTTTCCAGTTTATTGTTTCTCTTAAAAAAAAAAAACTTTCCTTCACTTCTCTCCAAAGAAATTCTAATCTAATAAAACAGTGAAGGTTTATAATAATCACTTTTATTAGAATCACGATTGTTTATATGGTTACACCTACTCTTTACAGCTCTTTAGTCCACAAAACTCCTAAGAGCCATGACTCAGACAAGAGCAATCAGTTGCATGTCTCATGGTACAAGATAGCCTCAGGTACTGCTGATCCAGTCATCCATCAAAGGTCCCAATTCCTGTTGGCGTCAGCCACAACTTCCTGACCTCCCACAGTGGATTTACGTCAAAGGAGCATCTCTAAATTAATGCTTCACACTTTCTATGGCAGAAACTTGCTGAACCTTTTGACATGGAAAACAGATGCTGGACCTCACTGAAAACAGTCACTGCATTTTAGGAACAATGTGTTCATACATTCCCACACTCCAAATAATTGGTAAGTCTGTCAGAAGTCTTCAGACATCAGTCTGACAGGCACATGATACTTTGTCATTGTACATGAATTTTCCTTACTACTGTGCTCCAGTTTACTCATGTGGTATGCAAGGTGCATCAACACTGGCTGCTCTCTACTTATCACAACATTAACAAGGCTCTTTCCAGACTTTGATCCAAAGAGTGGAGGCTGAGCAGCGATTCCATTTATGCAATGAACCAATTTCTGTCTAGTTATCTGTCCTCAGGTCTGCCACCACTGTTCCAGGTACAACCAGTTGCACAAGGGCAAATGTGCTCAACATCGTGCCTTACCTGATGCCAATACTGGTTCCTGGAGGCAAAGGACCTTATCAATTCATCTATTTATTTTAGCAGATGGATAGTGTGCTAGTCTATCTTCGTATTCAAAGCAATTTTACTTTGCCTGCTTCATAGTTAACTCAGAAAATGTGTGCTGGTGGGTGATTTGTTCTTGCATGTGACTGAATAACCTAACCCTTCATTTGAAAGAGGTTTTAGGCTGTTAATAGGGAATACATTTCCTATATCATCAGAAATAACACCTTTTTTCTGCTTCATACTTAGGCTTCAGCTTACAGTGCATTGTGTTTCTTGATTGCATCTTTTGTATGTTGGTCTTTGTGAGACTTCACAGATGAAACTGCTCTTGCTGTGAGGTGAGTCGCTGTTCAATTACCAAAGAACAATTTTGCTAAATAATGTAAGCATTTCTTGTTGCATAGCATTTTTTATTCAAAAGTTAAAGTCTACATCAAAACATCACAATCCTTTGTGCTACATCTGTTCTTGTATTCAGTGCACATTAGTAACCCTTTCAGTGATAAATATTTTCCACAGCCACATACACCTTGCTCACAGTGGCTGAGATTCTGCTGCCTTTCCTTGTGAGAGCACTGTAGGTAGTGCAGCAGCACGCAGTGTGTAGCACCTACTCAGCTTTCTAGAGGACCTTTGTTCTTTCAAGGGTTTGCAGGTTTTCCTCCAAAGCTACATCTCACATCCAACATCCCTTGGGAAGCTGCTGCAGGGACTCCTAGAAGTTTTTCCCTTGGTGGAGTCCTTGCTGTCCACTTTGTTTCATAGTGTGGTCTCTAAAAGATATTCATCGCATTATCCATGACATTGAATGTGGTTCAGTTTAAAATAAATTGTTGTAACAACCAAATTGGAATGTAGTCAGCATTTAAAGGAGGGCAAAAAAACCCCAAGCAACCCAAACCCATTCCCCTTCATTCCTTTACACCGCCCCCACAACACCAAAACAACAAAAAAAAAAACCCCAAATAACCAAAACCAAAACAACAACAAACATGTAAGAAGATGTGTAGGCACATGGTGCATCTATGCCAGGGATGGGTGGCAGGTGAATATGGTGGGAAAATGAAAAGTGGTAGATGGCTTGGATGAGGAAGTCCATTTTCATTTATTGAATGAAAGTCCTTGCAGCTGAACAAGGTCTGTCCTTGAAAGTATTTCTGTGTCCAGAAAATATGAGGAAAATACATCCGTCTGTGCTATTCTGGTCCCCACACTGACCTTCTAAAATGAGGTTTTCAAAATATCACACTTCTAAATGAGAAGAAGATGTAGCAGCATAAAAAGGCTTCCTCTGTGACAGAGGGAGAAATGTAATGCGTAAGGATTTACGAGTGCAAATTGGCAGTTTAAAATAAAATATAGCACATATATTTGAATTTCTAGCACAGGAAAGGTTAAAACCCAAAATACCACTAACTTTTTCCAACAAATAGTTTTTATTTGCTACTCAGAGTGTCTTTTAGGAATTCTTCAGAACTGTCAGAAGTAAACATATCTCCACTGGCAAGTACCTTGCAAACATATATTCACTACAAACTGTGATCCAAATGACATCTACTTCCCATTTCTGTCAAGTACCCAGATTGGCAAATGCCATAAAGATCAAGGAAGCAGACTATGTTTAAGATTGTGTTGTTTCTGTGTGTGCACATATTTTCCTATTAGGTCCCAACAGATTTCCTACAAATCTCAATCTTAAACTATTTCTGTTAATGAACCACAGGGTGAAACTCCCCTACTGATCTTACAGCTATGAAGCAACAAACCCAGTCTGGCACAGTGAATCATAATGCTTAGCATCCAAAGAGATAACTCTAAAAAGAGAGATGTAAAAGTCAGAATCGCATTTATAGACATTTCCCCCTCCTGCTTCTCCAACTGCACCAAGTGTGAAATGATTTAAGGTCACAGGCAAAGCAGTGTATGCTCAGTGCAGCATGAAACCACCATCCTTATTATCACAGAACCCACTTAGAATGAAAAAATGAAAAATTTCAGTAAGCACAGCTTTACCAGAAAAAGAACAACTAATTCTAAGAACATTCACAGCTGAGTGGTGCTTCTGTAAAGATGGTAACAATCCCTCAACAGAAGCAATGCCTCCTTGGATCAGTTCATTGTCTCCCTTATCTGTTACCTCAAATATCTTGTTATTTACTGTCAAATATTACCATTTCTTTTCAGCCAACTAAAAATTAAGACTAGTTCTTGTAACCAGTAAATACACTTACAAATTGAAAGTTTACTAATAAAACTCTTACAAATGTGAATGTCATCATTATTCTGAGGGTTTACAAAGGAACCACTTTTGCTAATTGATTTTTACTGTACTCTTAGCTATAATGGATTCACTGGCATTTTTTTTCCTTCTGTGAACTCTTTGCTCTCAGTTCTTCTGTGTTTCATGGGATCTGTGTGGATGTGAAGAGCATGCACAGCCCCTGGCCGAGTGCTAACCTACACTAGCAGTATGCATGAAGGAAGCAATGAACTATGCCCACCAGCTTCCCCAGAGTCTGTTGCAGAAGTCATCATTTCTTTTATGTCAGCAGAAAATGGTGTTTTGGGTAGAGTAATAAATTCTTCAGCTTTGTCACTTAGGACTGAAACATGCATTACAAAGATCTTGGTCCATGTTTGAGATTTACACTCCATTTTTTTTCCACTCCAAATTTTCTGAAACTTTGGCATTTGAGAAAAAAATTCAGCTTCCCTCCTGATCTGATATTAATTATTCATAATTGGTTGGAGTGCTCTAGAAGGAACGTGGGCATTGTTGCACCTCTGTCTATGCCAAGAGCTGAGGAGAGGGGTTCTGGCTGTGACATTTCCTGGCAAAACATAACAAATATCTGCCTGCTCCACCACCAGTTTGAAATGTGCTGGAACACCTTGTCTGTCTTTTATACTCTCCAAGACCCATGCACTGCTTTTGGACTTGTGGATTAACATCTCTGACTTGTACAAGGAAATAAAGGAATGCTGAAACTCAGACACTGCAAACCCAAGATACCCAGCGAAGGTACCAGGATGTTTCAAAGGATCTGCTTCTTCAAATCCTTTCCTGTCTTGCTATGGTCCACATCTTATGGTAAGAATGAGCAGCAGTAACATCGTCATTTCAGTGGCTGCTCATTCAGGGGAATGTCCTTGTTAATGATTTATTTTTGCAACAATATGTAAGATAATTGGAATAAAGAAGCGGTGTAATTGAAACAAAAAAAGTGATGTGATGCTTCCGTGATTAAATAAGGTCATATGATTTGGAGTTAATCCATTCTCCCTAGAACACCTTTTCAATGCTAATAGATGAATTTACATGTCCAGAATTTTATTTTTCCTTATATGATGAGTGGATGCTGGTGGTTTTATTCGATTGTTAGCTTTATAAGTGAGAATTCAGGGTATTTAAACAAAACATGACATTTTATCTATGAGAAGAATGATTTTACTTTGAAGATTAACCTGAAACGCTTTTCTACTCTTTCATTTTCGTGGAGGGGTCAGAGAGTCAGGCTCATTTGTAAAATAGTCCTGGACAAAAGAGGAATCCCAGAGGTTTAATTCAGTCTTTCCTTAACATCACTGGTAGCTGGACCAAGCCCTGTCCTAGATGAGTCATGGAAGCAGACCCTCCTTGCATTCTTGTCCCTCCAACAAAAGCCTTAATACAAGAGAATCAGCATCAGAGTATCACAGCAGTGACTTGAGCACAGAGAAATCCTGGATGCAGCTGGAGATATGTATAAGCACAAAAGATACAATATAAATTAGTGACTGTTGTGCAAAGCACCTACAGGGACTTGTCTTTCAGTGAATGCTGTTTCTGTGGTTCATGCAGTGATATTCATTAAATGTTCTAAAGGCTACAAAAGGGCCAAAATTTTTCCTGTTTTTTTATCTTGCTTTTCACATGATTAATTACTGCCTACCTGTTAGAGTGTTGGAGTGGCAGCAGCTCCCAAGGGAAGCCAACCTCAACTGGTTGAATAAACACTTTCCCAGACTGTGGCAAAGTGGAAGTAAATTGTATCTACAGCAAAAGTGCCTTCTTACATACCACCCACTTTCAGACTGAAGAATTTTGCCTGCTTCCTCCTCCTGTGAAATGTCAGGCTGTCCCTTCAGAAAATGTGGGTAGTAATTAAGGCAAAACCTAAGCAGAAATTGTCCTGTGCTGAGTCAATACCACTCAACTCGGGAAACCTTGTAGCCCCCCAGCCGCAGCGCTGGCTCTGTGAGGATGAGAGGGATAACGTGAGCTGTAATCTCCACCTCACTGCAGTGCTGCAGTTTGCAGGGCTGGATGGCACTGGGCAGCCGTGGTGTACAGCTTACACAAGGGTGGGTGTCCCTGTACATCACCGCAAAGGCTTCTCTCAAGGCTGGCACGAGAGGCTGCCCGGACTCTGATTTCTCCTTATGGGCTCAGTGCCTGGTCTCACATGGGAGAGGAATGTAGCCAGGGCAGTAAAATGACTTCTGCTGACATGGTAGTATTGCTAATAATATCTGAACATGTGTGTATGATTTTCAAGAGAAAAAAGGGAGAGAGCCTTTGGAGGCCAGAAATATTTTACAGGTACTGCTAATTTCCTTCAGAATTACACAGCAATTGCAGTACCTTTTTTATTGCTTTGAAGATACTTATCTTAATACCACTAATTCTTACATAATGATTTTTTTATTGAAAAAGTGTTTGTCTAAGTAAGAATCAACACCATGTATTAGTAAACACTAAGACTACTCAACCTTTAATTATAATACTGCATTGATTAAATTAACTAATTGATTTTTTTTTTCTCAGTGTTTGTATCTAGAATCTTGGCCCTCTTTGTTGTTATACTTTTAACCAATTACTAAACCACATATGTGCATATGTATGCATGTATTTTTGCATGTAACAATTAATTGATTAGAATTGCTGCAATTAACAGTCTACAGTGATGGCCCACACAAAGGAAACAAACATCAGTTCCACATCATAAAAGCAGTCACTTAAAATAACACATCAAACAATGGACAGGTCAACTGCTGACCAAATTAAGCACCTCAGAATGATCAATGCAGAAAAAACAGTGACATAAACTATCCCTAAAGCAGTCTTGGAAGAAGTCAGACAAGCCAGAGTAAAAGCCACTCCATGAAACACTTCCTATATATCAACACCCCACTCCCCTAAGAAAAAGAAACAAACAAGAAGACAACAACAACAACTGGCTGAACACTGTGTTTTCTAGAAGCAGCTTAATTATATCAACTTTGGATTAATGTCATGAATAACAACACTAACAGTATCAATCATTGCTAGAGTTTCTTTTGTGCATTTTACATCAAGAATAAGCTTTCTAACATTAATCTTAGTGAGAGCTTGCTGCTGAAATCCATCTTCCCAGTTAAAAAAATGTGCAGTTAGGTGTGAGAAGAAGAAAATAAAATGCTTGCAATACCCTCGTGTTTCTCCTGGTGGAGAAATGCACTACAGACCCCAGTGGCAGGCAATTTCTGCCTGAGGATTTCTACTGACAGCCAATGCATTTATTGATTACCACCACGTGAAGCTCAACAAAAGATCTAATAACGGGCCACTCAACACGTAGCCTGGGGATTTATCTGGATGCTTAAAAATCTAGTTACAGGAGTTTGGAAAGGATTTGTCAGGGCTCTTGGCTGCTTCTGGTGCTGTGGGACCAAGTTCTGCCACGGTGGCAATGCCTGGCCCTGCCTGCCCCTTCCTGGCTTGACCATATTGCTGCCCTCACCTCCCAGCTTACCTCCCCCTGGGGAGGAGCACAGCTCTCGCTGCTCCCCTACAGAGTGGTGTAAGAGATGATTTAAAAATGTCTTTTTTAAATGTCAAAGCACTTTCCCCAGCTGAACATGTTACATGATAAGGGGTTATTTCTTGGCCCTTGGTTCAAGGCCAGACAGTACATTTTATGCTAAGTGTGGGAAAAGGAGAGAGAATTCTTTCTCCTGCCTTTTTTCCATTCTGTTTCGTTCTGTAAGCAAAGCAATTACGGTCATGCACCAAAAAAGACTTTCCAGCTGTGGAAAGTCCCACAGGAGAAATTTTGAGGAAAAAACTGCCTCTAGAGTATTCTGCTAGAGGGTTGATCTCTGCTCAGTGCACTGCCAGTGCAGATAACTGACCCTCCGTGAAAAGCACTACAGCACTGAGCTGCAGATGTGACAGCTGGAAGGATATAACAACATTTGTGACATTCTCATGCCATCAAACAACTGACCCTCAGGAACCTCACCTGTCCCTGTATCTCCAGTGGAAACATGATACCATGCCTGGCCACTCCTCAAGGTATATCTCAAGGAGGTCCAAATATAGGAGGAAAAAACACGTGGTGCTAAAATGGTAAAAAATCCTAAAGATATTTCCAAGAAATCCATCAAGTGCTCAAGATGTGTTAGGCTTCTGACAGCAGCTAGCCACATCCAGGTGAAATAGAACTGCAGCTGCTAGAATATCAGGACTGTGTGATTTACAAAATGATCTTTGGAATGCGCTAGCCTTGTGCTCAATATTGATTCACTTTCTATGTCCTGGCCAAAGAGCAGTGCTCAGAGCAACATGTGATGAGCTTTTCTGAAGGCTTCTTATCACGGGGCCAGGCCAACTCTTAATTAGGATGTTTTCAGTAGGATTTGCCCGAAGCGTCTGTCAAAATATCTCAGCACTGCTCTCAATAATGATTACAGATATTGAGAGGTTTTCCATGCATATATAGATATATGCACAAATACAGATACATCATCCAAATTTCTGGTGCCTTTATCTTTGGCATAGATTTGCAACACCTTGTGATAGTATTAGATAGGAGTAATTTGCTACTCAACTCCTCACCTTATACCTACACCCATGTCCCTAATCCATGGGACTATCCATGGACAGCACTACAAGTTCAAAACCACTCAACAAATTCTAGCAGCTCCCATCCATTCCAAAAACCTAATTTGGCAGAATCATGTTTTCTTCTTCCTCTCTAACTGTGCAATTCACACACACTCCTGGACTTGCCTTCCCTCAAAACCTCCTGATGTGAAGGCTGGATTCAGTCCAGAAGCAACAGGACAAGAGAGAGTTACTGACCAAAGTGCAATTTTACTCCAATTTTTCCACATTCCACAGGAGATGAGACTATGTGTCCTCTTATTCAGTAAAGGACGGTGCTAGAGGCAGTGGGATACCAACAAGAGGAGAGGAAAGGCAGGGGTGGGCAATGGTGCAACCAGGACTGATGCAATGAAGAGTCTTAGCTCCCACCTTTCCTTTCTGGCTCCAGACACAGCTTCGAAACATCTGAGGCAGCAGGAAAAATTCAGTCCAGCAGTAATTTGCAAGGGAAATACAATTAGTACATTAAGATTATTTCACTAAATGATTTCTTCTGCTCCATCACAATAGTGCCTTCCCTGACTGCTACTAAAAAGGACTGTAAACTCCACAGGGGACAGGCTGAAAAACACCACTAAGAGTTACCTGATGGCTGGTTTTCTGCATGGAAGCTCTGCTGGAGTCCCGTGTCTTTGGGTAACACATGTGCACTGCTACCACACACTTAACCTTTCGGAAATGCTGTGGAGAAAGAAGGGCTGCCACGAGGATGTCGGATATGCAAGCACTTTTCCGCATCCCAGGGATATGGAGGACATTTTTTGTTGGTTTTTTTCTCCTTTTTGTTTTTTCCCAAACCAAATTTCAGAGTATTTTTAACTCCTTTATTTTGAGCTGGCAGTATGAGCACTTTTTAGTTTACCTAACTTTGATGTCTAGTACCTAAGTCCACATCACTTATTAACAGTAACAAAAGCCTAAGGCAACCTTAGAGACTAAGACATTTAACAAAGAGAATATTACATCAAATCTGTGTTGTCTTGCACAACAACCTTGCACATCAAATCTGTGTTGTCTTAAGGTAAATTTGTTCCTGAGTTCACTCCACAGTTACACCCCTGGCTTTCTAGAAGCAGTATCAATTTCAAAGAATTTAAATATGTCTAGAGGAAAGAAAGTTTCAAACTTTGTATGGGAGTTCTAAACGTGTTAAGGGAATGTTTCAAGAAGTGACTGTGTTCTTACAAAGAACACAACTCCACTCTAGTGAGACCTCACCTGGAGTGCTGCATCCAGGTCTGGAGTCCCCAGCGCAGGAAGGACATGGACCTGTTGGAGTCAGTCCACAGGAGGCCACCAATTTGGTTAGAGGGATGGACCACCTCTCCTGTGAGGAAAAACTGGGAGAACTGTGATTGCTCAGCCTGGAAAAGAGGAGGCTTGGGGTGATCTAACTGCAGCCTTCCAGCACCTGAAGGGAGCTTAGAAGAAAGACGGAGAGAGACTATTTACAAGGGCCTGTAGGGACAGGACAAGGGGGAATGGCTTTAAACTGAAAGAGGGTAGGTTTAGGTTAGATATTGGGAAGAAATTCTTTACTGTGAGGGTGGTAAGATACTGGAACAAGTTGCCCAGAGAGAGAAGTTGTGGATGCCCCATTCCTGGCAGTGTTCAAGGCCAGGTTGGATGGGGCTCTGAGCAACCTGGCCTAGTGAAAGGTGTCCTTGCCTATGGCCAGGGGGTTGGAACTAGAGGTCTTTGAGGTCTGTTCCAACACAAACCATCCTATGATTCTATGATAATGGCTTTCTTCTCATTACAGCTACCAAAAAAATGATTATTTTGGTGTTGATAATTCTTTTTCACAGAAATGTTGGAAGAATCATGGAAGAAACTGTTTGAAGAAGTTCATTTGCAGATACTGTCATTATAAATACCAGTTCAGCTGTCCTTTATAGGATGCTACATACTAACTTTTTCTGGGACTGGCATCTGAATCTGAGCTTTCTTCAGCAGCACTGCAAGTTTTTGACATGGCTTTTTGAGTGATCAGTTTATCTTACAAGAACTTTCAAAGCAAGATCTATTAAATCAGCTACTCAGACTTATTATAGCTACCTACCACCTCTTCTTCTGATGAAACACTGGAACAGATGCACTTTAGAGGAGAAAAAAAGAATTCCAGCAGAAAGAACATGAAAGCAGAAGACAAGCTGTCCTCAGATACAGCCATCTGTGATTGGCACAAAACCTTACTATTTAGTATATTTAATACAGTTGTATTTTTACTTAGAGCATATATTTATATTTATATTTATATTTACTTAAACATTAGTCATTTTAAACCATATCTTTTTTTAATCATTATTTAGTATACTTATTTAGTACAAGACACAAAACCTTAATACTTCTGAGCTACAATGAAAACCATGCCACTTTGTTACATATTTCCCATCACAATTAAAGTAAAACATGAGTAACCTTCCTGCAAACTAATGCCAGGATAAACTAAATGACAGGTAGTGATGTAACCTGGAGGGCAAAGGACATGAACTCCCCACACAACTGTTTATGACTGGCAACAGTGACTGTAGGAATTCACCCATTCTTACCCTACAGAAGTTTAAGGTCCAGAAGAGGGAGAGGAAAAGAGAGTGAGGAGCAGGTTGCATGCCTTACACACACTGCTGGGTACAAGAGCATACTCAAGCAGTTACCAGGGAACCATTAGAGTACTGTAGATCCACGTTTTTGCTTGGATTATGATTAGTGCTCACGTAAGACCTGTTGCTAAAACAAAGAAAATTATTTGCAGCCAGTGGGAGGCAAAGAAAGGGGCTTGGGCTTTGCCTATACCTTGGACTAAGACTCTAAAGCCCTTTGCTTACTTACAGAATATCATATCAAAAGGCTTTCTGTAAGACAAGAAATTTGTAAGAGTTAACTTCGGTGGAATTAAAAAATGTTAGAAATAAAATCCTTTTACCAAAGATGGAGACCGCTTTTCAACGCAACTGTTGATTAATGACCTGCTTCAATCAAATATTTAGGCCATTCTTGTCTAAACTGCATAAAGATAGAAAAAGACTTATTAAAAGAGCTCTCTGTGTTTCTTGGCAACAGATTGTTTGGTTTGTCAGAGAGAAATGCATTTTCATAGGACCTCTGATGGAGCTTAGCAGGAAGGTAATACACACAAAAGTAATTTGACTTGGCAGTCAGAATTAAAAGGTTGCAGAGTGATGAATGATAACACTAGATTTTTATATTTATATAGTATTTATATTATTTGTGTAGTACCTTTTAAAAATAGTAGCACTTCTAGATTTTCCGCAACAGAACCCTAAGAACTTACAGTACCCCTGGAAAGGCAATCCAGTGCTGTACCAAAATGGTCCACAGGGACTTAGACCTGAAAGGAGTCAACCTTCCCAGCAGGCTGAAAGGTACTCTTGGCTTTTTAATTACATGAAATTCTGGCAGACTACAGGACACAAATGTATGCTTCCTCTGTATTTCTTCCTCCCAGTTCTTGAATGAATAAATTGCAAACAATCTTCCAAATGCTACAAACACAAGAGTTCACTGCCCTTCCCACGCTAATGATATGGTAATTGCATGGTGTAATATGGCAAAGAACACAACATGTGATCATGGCTATAAACACTGTGTGAGCACAGACACAACCCTACACGTGGCCACAGCAGCAAATCTCTGAAAATGAATCAATAATTATATAATATATACTCCAAATAAGTCACTTTCAGATATTTGAACATAAATATTCATGCCGTTACAAGGCCTTATGGTCTCCCACATTTATCAGTAGCTCATTCTGAGAGCACAGGACTTTGAAAGAAACCAAACTTTTCATTACAGAGGGGAACTCAGCACTAAATGGTCCTTGGGTCTCCCCCAACAACGGACCTTAACAAACAGACGTCACACAGTAGGTGGAGAGACAACAGCCAAAACAGTATGTTACATCACTCTTCTAGATTTTCTAAGTTGTGGCTGGAGATGTTCACCAAATGCAACCTCTGTTGAAGACTTCCTCTCATCCGACTTTAGGACCTTGCTTTTTAGCTCACCTAGGCGGTTCTAGCAATAAAAAGCCAAAACCTACAAGCAGCTTCTCTGGTCACTGAAATTTTGAGGTCAGGTCTGTTGCTGAGGTGAATTTGCCTCAGCTGAGTCACTCCAGGGAGGAATTGTCTCCTTTCACACCAGAGAGTCTCTTCCTCATGACAACGTCTGAGCTTCCAAAGCTTTTTGTAATCTTAAACCCATCAGCAGGATTTTCAGAGGAGATACCAGACCCCCTGGATTCCAGCAAACCCTCCTGTATAATTTTATCTGTGTGCAAAAACTACTAGAGTGTAGCCCAGATTAGGGGTGGCAGCGGGCACCGTGGTGTGACACACAATGCTGCAATTCCTCGGCAGAGCCCTGACTTGGGGGACTGATTTTGGACTCCTAGGGCAAACTGAAAGCAGACAAAAATGCATTTGGGGTCAATCCAAATGCTTCACTCATCAATATTTTGAAGGGATTTTTCCCCTTCTTAAACACCTTATCTCAGAGGCGCTACCACCATCACTAATGGGCTTGGCCTTGGCCAGCAGTGGGTCTGTCTTGGAGTTGGCTGCTCCATTGGACATAGGGGTAGCTTCTAGAAGCTTCTTACAGAAGTCACCTCTTTAGCCCCTCCAGCTACCAAAACCTTGTCATACAAACACAACACAGATAAAGAAACTTTACATCTGAGACGTTTTCACCAAACTTTTAAAAACTAGTCTAACTTGTACAGTAATGCTGATTTTCTATAAACACATTTAAAATTTAAATTTTTGAAGTTTAGGGTTTTTCCACTATGTCAGAGAAGATGTTGACGCTTTCTCCCCCAGAGAAACCAGAATATAGTTTGTGTATTATTTAAATTAATAACAAATTACATAACAAGTAGAAGTAGCTTTATGTTACAGTTTGGGATGGAAGCAGGAATTACCGATACCTCAGGGGAAATGCAAATAACAAAATGTAATTAGTCATATTCATTTCTGGCCAAAATATTAGATTTTGTACCTAAACACTTATTAAAAGTGTTACTAAGTGACAACTAGCAAAGACTTCCTAGTTGTAAACAAGATATAGCAATAACGATGTTTGCCTGTTGCACATCTTATATCAGGCAGTGCATTTTCTGAAGTGCTGAGGAAACTTTGTGATGGGTCTCAAGTCAGGTCTCAGGAGATGAAGCAACTTTTGAAAATCCAGGATCCATTCTTGAGCCACTCTGTTCTCCAGCATTAGTCTGACTGATTTGTGGTATCTGATGCGGATGTGTGATCAACTCACGGCAAGGAAACAGAAGCTCTGTCCTAAAAAAAGAAAAAGGGAATATTGTTCAAAACTGGCTTTTTTCAGTGAAGATGCACAGCCCTCTACAACTGACTTCTATTTATACTCAGTGCCACTTATGGCTTCTCCAAGAATTTAATTTCATCTGAATGTAAGAAACCATTGCAGAAGTAAACCTTGCTGGCCACCACAGATAGTTTCAAGTATCTCCCGCTAGTGATGGTACCAAAGTGCAGCTTGGCTCTGCTTCAGAGCTGATCTCCTGCACACCATTCTGCACCTCTGTAGACTGCAGCAGCCAACACATGCCCATGGTCTGGCTGCATGGAGCACCTGGGACTTCCTTCCCGTGCTGGAAGATCTTTCAGACACAGTGTAGAGCTACCGAAACCTCTGCAGCCACCAGCAGAGGTCTGCAGCCACCAGTCCTGGACACATCTTGGAGAGGTTTCTCAGTCTGTGGGGAGAGCTGGGAGTGTTTGTGGCAGAGCTGACAAACAGCTTACACTCACAGAACTTTTTCAGAGCTAATTTCTTTCTGAATTTGGCACTGAGAGATTTCTCAATTTTCATGTATTTTCATGTAGATTAAGACCTAGTCTTAAGCAACTGTTTTCCTCTGTAACAAGTGCCATGAAGATAAACTCCCTGTAGGAATACTGGTTGGCATGATCTGCACAGGAAAAGATCTTCAGCTTTTCTTTATTCAAAGACTATGGGTCCACTTACCTGCTGAGTCTTCATCAGACCTGGATCGTACCATTTTACAGACTTTTATTTGTTTTTGGAAACACATGTTGATACATCTTACCAGCTTCATTTTTCTCCCTATACTTCTTTCACAGACTTTTTTTCAAACTGAAGCAAATGCACTGAATGCAAAGGCAACCTGTGTAATTGTAATTACTATTTTTAGTTGTACTATGAAGAAATATACACTTTCAGTGTTGTCAATATTAAAAACGTACATATGAGTCTCCATTGGAAAGAAATCAAATATGAATATATTGATGGTGTACTTCAGGGCTATACATCAAAACATCTAAGACTAGTTTAGGCATTCAGAAACTGATGCATTATTTCATCTTTACTTTTCAGAAATAAAACTTAAAAACCCAGCCTCAATAAATGCAAAATAATGAGTGCCCCTCCAGAATTTCTTGAAAAGTTCTTGTACAGAATAATCAGATTGAATGTATCTGTTTGAAGAAAGTAAAATTCCCCCCATGTGAGCAGAAGCTTAGGGGGAGTTTTAGTCAGTATTATAGAATTTCCAAACAAACTACCAAGAACAGCTATCCTTACTAAATAACTCTACAGCTTTTCCATGAACTTGGACCAAAATTCACAGTTAATAGTCACTCTTTGCCCAACCCATACCTCTGGGCAGCAGTACTAAAATGTACTAATTTGAGCTAACTCTGCTACAGGATTTCCAGAAGAAAGGTTATTTTTTCCCTTCCTTTGGCAGGTTATTTTAAGGTGTTAATTCATATTTTTGGCACTACATCAAATCTTTCTGCAGAAAAGCTGTTTCTATTCTCCACGGAGCTGTTAAATGTAGAAGTAATATACTTCATTCTCCACAAATTGTAATTTTTCCATTATCCTATTACTATAATTTTCCACCATGCTCTTGACAGCCTTCTTGGCTCTGCCTTACCGTAAGAAAGGGGTTTATTAATTTGTTTTGTCTTGATAACTTTTTCACCACGAAGGAGGTGGCAGCCTTTGGTACACACAGCTTGCTTTGCAGCAGAAAAGAGAAGAGCAGTAGCTGTGGCTGCACCGTGAACACATGTATAGTTCACAGCTCTATATTTCATGGGAAGAATAAATCTAATAACTGCAGCAATTATAATAATGGCAATGATGTGTGCAGTGACATTTTACAATGCAGGAAGGTTTTCAGACCAACCTCGACTCCAAGCATCCCTGTATGACAATATTGCCCCTGAACGCTCTCTGTCTGAAATGTCCTATGAAGATGAATAAAGACCCATACTTCTTTTCACAAAGGCTGCCATCTTACTGTAACAAATCCCTCTATCAGCACGTCTCTCTGGAAAATAAGGTGCTGCTAAACGGCAGTCACACTTCAAAAGCTCAGAAAACTGAGAGTATTAAGTAACATATCAATATAAAGCAATTCACTAGGAAAATGCACAATGCAACAAATCTGTTCTCCCAATTTTAGATGCTTCATTTCTCCTTAGTGCCTTACCCCAAGGTCTGAACTGCAGTGGTGCTTCAGGTAATCGCAGTTGGAGCAGGGCACTCAGGGAAAGTGAAGACTGCTGACCTGAGCTGCACAGGATTCAGGCTGTGTCCAGCAATATTTCCTCTGCAGTATAAGTTATTCTTATTGTGTCAGCTCAGGACATTGGGAAAGCAAAACATTTAGAAATGGGATATCATGTCCAACTTACCATCATAATTGTTTGGGAGGAGAGAGACAACTGCTGTGCTTTTTCTGCTTAGCCAGGAATGAACCTGCCATTTCGGATTTTAAAACTAATTAATCATGGCTCCAATCAGTTTTGATCAGTAAGCAAATCTTTCATTCCATTCCATCCCTTGTATTAAAAGCAGGAGTCAGATTTTTAAGATTTGTTGGTTGGATGTTTGGTTTTGAGAGCTATTGCCTTCCAGAAACAGCTGTTTTGGAGGTCAACGTGTGCTGGCAAAGGCAAGCACAGCAAAACTCGCAGGCAGTGAACTGCAACATCTGCCCTGGGGAGGTGGCTGCTCTCCTCAGGGAGCACAAGAACATTCTACCATCGTTTCCTTCAGCTTTCCAGTCTTAGAGAAAGCTTCAAACTGCTGTCCTTAAAGAGGGGATCCCTCGCCAGAAGGCATTGAGAGAGATTACAGGAGAGACTGGACTCTCAGCAAGGCAGCTTGAAGGATATTTGCTGAACTTCCTACAATTAGGAGCTCACAGCTAGTCTCGTGCTAGGAGAAGGTTTTAATGTGTTTTCTTGCCCCTGCACATGCACAGGATTCAGAGCAGCTGGTAGGATGAAACACTTACCATTCCTTTCCTGCTGCACCAACAGTTTTTGCCATCTGTGTGTTAACAGCCTTAGCTTTATAACATTCAGTGTTATAATTGTCTCTGGGAGCTGAAAGATGACTGGAATATAAGCCTTTATAAAATGAGCATTTTCCAAGTCACTGTGCCATGAAACAGTCACTTAAGCTAACTGGGAAAAAAAAGATACCAGTTCAGGAGTTCAGGTGAACTTGAAAACAAAAGAGAAAAGAAGATCATACAATTAGGTTGCAAACGTCTCACTCTGTTCTGTTGAATCAGTGCTTCAGTGGGACAAATGGCTCAAAACAGTGCTAGGAAGCCCCAGAAGAAACCCAAATCCATTCCAGACTCAGTTCATACCCATGCTAAGCCTGATGAGAGCTTGCCTGAGCAATTAATGCAGGTCCTTGTTAAGCAGGCAGCTGCCTTGTAGGTCCTGCAGCAATGAAACCCTGTTAGCCCACCCTGAACATCAGGTGTCAGTGGAAATAGCTGCATGGAGAGGCCAACAGCTCCACGCAGACTTGCCGTGTGAATGGAAATACTCAATTTCACTTGTATTTTCAGCATGGCACCGCTGAATTTAAGTCAGTCCCTAACTCTTAAGGCCTTGAAATAACCACGCAAAATTGTAGGGTAGTTATTAACACTGCTGGGAGAAGTAATCCTGTCGGAACCTCTCAACAGGTTCATCTGTTCTTTTCTTGATCTTCTTCCTGCTTTGAAAAGGCTTATGACAAACAGAGGATGATACTCTTTTGCCTACTGAGAGATCCTGTGTATTGAAGCTGCAACTCAGTCATCTGGGAAGCTTTTCAGAAATCTTCAGCACTGCAGCAAAATTTAGTATGGATTATCTTCCAGCTGGGAAAATAATAGGTAGAAGTTCTATGCCTTTATTCATGGGAGAACAAGTACATGGATATTTCTACACAAAATGGTAGCAATTTCTTTTCTGTGTATAAATAATTGACGATAACTTGATGTAGGGGAAGGTGGTAATGATTTTGAAACTCAGGCGTGTACCTGCAACATTGTATGCCTAAATCTTTTTGCCTCATACATATATTTAGCCTTACTCCTTCAACCCAGAAGAGCAGAGAAATTACTGTACTGAGCATTCTTATCTGAAAATTTATTTCTAGGTTGCCTCAGCATTTGCAGCAGCGTTTGCAGCACCTAAAGTTAGAAAGAGAAACAAAACTTGGGGTTTCAATTCCATGTCGTGTTACAGTCTGCTTAAATTGCTGCAGATCAAAATCCGATGTAGCCACTCTGAATTGCACTGGAAATGAGCAAAACTGTGATTTTCTTGCCCAGAAATTTAAAGTGATGCCTGTAACAGTTTCACAGTGTTTTGGCTCAGGCTGAGCACACTTAAAACGAAATTATGCACCTGGTGCTCCTACAGCTCAGGCCCAGCAGCCCTCTTGCACAGAGCCCTTTTGGGAACTTTGTGATAACCTCAGGAGTGTGCTCCTTTTCCCAGAGAAAAAGAGCACTATGCCTGGTCCTCAGTGCAAAAAAAAACTTAGTTCCCTGAGGGTCCTACAGGACAAGCTACCCATTGCTGTCAGCTGGGGCTTGGGCAGGTCAGGACCGGGGCAGGGCTCTGACAGGACTAACAGCTTACAGCTGAGCAAGGGGGTAGGCAGGACCCTGCACTGAGCTGTTGTGTTCCTCAAGGAAAAGAAGCCACAGCAGTGCATTTTCTTATTGCTCTTGGGGATTTATGATGGATGTGCACTTTTGAAAGCTCTGTCAGGTAAGGGAATACTATTTTTATGTGACTTTTTTTCTGAGGTAGCTTTGACATTCCTTGAAGTATGCTAGTACACTTTAAGCATCTTTGGCTCTTGTGATGACTGGGTTTTACTGGTGCTCTAGTTCCTCCCTGTGTTGTGTACCAGCAGGTCAGTTCTCACAGCCATTGCCAGTGAAGAGCATTTTAACCAACGTTCTGGTCCATGATGTGGTTAAAGTGGGGGTTAAATTCCGGCTGCAGAAATCTTGCTGGAGAAGGTGAAAAAAACCGACTTATTTGTAGCTGACTGGTTTGAGCACAAAGTACTGGTTGTTTACTTCCTATGTAAACTGAGAAATATGAATGCCCAAGCTCTGCTTTTTTTTTTCTTTCATGGTTGTACTTTTTTAGTTGTTTTCCCAAGCTATTATGCTTGTACCTGACAGGTTGTACTCTAATGTGGGAGGAATAAGCCTGAAATGTTGTCCCAGAATATCCCCCTCTGTCAACATCTAGGGTTTTTTCAGTAGGTGCAGAAAACTTCACTGTTGGGAAGGAGAGAAAATGGTCCACCCTAGTTTTTTTTTTCTAACTGAGGGAAGAAAAAGTGCCTGTGCAAAGGGTGTATGGGGTTGGGGGGAAAGTTGAGAGTGAAACAATTCATATATTTACATTCTGGGATGAGGAAATGAATGATATTTCCCAACACTCCAGTTGATAGTACCACAGTGGTTGCTGATTAGAAGAGGAAGCATTTATGTTAATGATCTTATTTTATGATTCAATTTCTTTCAACTTCTACCATCTGTTTTAAAACTCATGTTTCTGTTAGGACGCTAATAAGTACACGTGGTTTAATGCTTCATGCTAGTCACCAGTAGCTCTCGCTGATTTAAATGAAAATTGTATTTTGCCTCAATCTGGTCTGCTAGATCTGGTCCCTGTTTGAATTATGGTTTCTGGGAAATGCTGGAGAGAGAAAGATTTATAGCAAGATATGTTTGCATGTCTCTTCTGCTTTATTTGGAAATAGCCTATCTAAAATGAGGCTGAACTTTGTGATGTTTGGAACAGTGTTTTGGGCCAGGGGACTCGTTTATGGTAGGCCAGTGTCTGGCTTTCTTCATTAGCTGCTGCATGGCAGTTTTCATGATTAAAAGTGGCACTATTTGGGCATTTCCTTCAGCTTATAAGTGAAAATTTATCTGGCTATAGCTAAACACAAGTCTTCCAAAATGGGAAGTTAATTTGTTGGTGAATGTGAAGTTTCTTACCAAGCAAGGAAGGAAGTCAGTGGTTTTGAACAGCTTCACGAAACTTATTAAAGATGTGATGGTGAATGCTTTGCATTCGGGTTTTGTACAAAACTTTTAATACCTAAGACCTTGGGTGGCTATGGCACAAAACTAGTGTGATGGTGGAAGTTTTCAGCAACATCACACCCCCTCCCTCAAACCTGAGAGTTTAAGTTTTCATTTAAGACTTTTCTGCAATAAAAGAGCTTGTGTGAATGTGTGTGTGAAGCATTTATTTATGTGCAGCTGTTCAAACTGATGGCACGGAATAGGCAGGGAAGAGGAGCTCCTCAGCTCAGTCATACAACAGAAACAGAAACTTTTCTCTTTTTTTGATAGCCATGTGAGTTGCCATCTCCTTCCTCTAGAGCCTGCAAGAAGCAAAGAACACAGTCAAATGCTGAATTTGGCTGGTTCCTGCAGATCTCTGACTCACCTCTGCTAAAATTAGCTAATCTTCATTTGTAACTTGTTGCTCAGTAAACACAGTTAAAAAACCTAGAAGACCAATCAACGTCAAGGGAAAGTGGTGATTTTTTTTTCTTGAAGGCAAACTTGAAAATTAGTGCCATTTACTGGTATCTCTGATAACGTCACAAGATGGACTGTGGATGAGCAAGCTGCAATATTTTGTATCTTTCCCTGGTGTCACCTCAGCCTTGCTGCTGTTGGGTGATGTGTGAGAACCTATAAACCCTAAACAGGGATTTTTGCTGCAGATTTGAATCCCAGGAGACAGTATCTTTGTTTTATAGCAGATGCTGTCCAGTGTAAAAATGTAAAAGTTAACGTTAACCTTGTCGTTTAAACTCTTAGTGACAAACATAATCATTATTAGCTTAACCATATTTAACAAACTTCAATAAATATATTTTTAAAGTTAAGGTCTTTCTTTTAGTTGTTTTCATGTGAAGCCTTTCTCTCTTTGAAGATGATTGTTGAGATAATAGTTTTTGCATCTGAAATAACAGCTGCACTAGCCAGGAGAGTTATAACAGTTTTTGTGCTACAGAAAAATAGACACATCTTCCCAAAACTGTGGATTCTTTTTGCTGAAAGAGTGACCCTTAACTCAATTTTAACTTAGTTCAGTTCATAGTTGGACATTAATACTAAGCATTTGAAGAAGATCCCTGGATTTGCATTTTTATGTCTTTTTAGTACCAAAAAATTCATCATGACTAAGTTCATTTTGAATGTAGTAATAGAACTTAATCAGAAATAACTGTCTTTAATTCTGAATGTTAGAAATCATATACAAGTCTTACATCTTAAAAAAAACTCATTTGCAAAGAGGATTAGATGGGATCTTCTAATTCTCACTCCATTTCATCTGCTTTACTACTAAACTATAAATACTCATTTGAATTATGTCACGCTCACCATGCACCTGATCCCAAGAGATGCTGAGTGTCTGGGCCCATGTGGACCACTACTGATGTCTGGCTCCAGCATCACTCCTGCTTTCTGAGCCGCCTGCTTTGGCCAGAGCTCTTCTGCCCTCTCTTGTCCTGGCTTTGGTTATATGCAGTAAGTGTTTCTTCCAAGCTGGCCTCCAGCACATTGCAGTTCTTTTGATGTTGGTGCTGGAAAAGGATGCCGTAGCTGCAGATTTCACAGGACATCAAGCCTGTGGGGGCAGGCCCGTACTTAGGTTTTTACTTTGTGTATTCACTCAGGCCTTACATGTGTGCAACTAATTCTGTGTTTCAGGAGGCATTGTACAACAGGAAGTGAGATAAAAATTGCAGGTGTTCGTGTCCTGCTGGTGGTCATGGGTGGGAAGGAGAGAACACTCACATGCACAGAAAAATCTGGGATTTCAACACCAGCACTGAGTGAGTCATGCAATGTAACCACAGCTAAAATTTGTCCACTCGAGGTGTCACCAGCCCCCACCATTTGATGATATAGAATGTTGGTGAAATTGGTGACAACTCTGCTTTGGCATGTGTCATAGTCAGGGGTTTGCAAATTACTGCTAAAAATGCCACTGTGAGGTGAGACTTGAAATGGATGTGGGTGGGGAAACAGCGGAAGGGGACAGTGTGTTAGGGGCACCCAGCGCAAATGGGACAGTGATGGCATGAAATTGCCTCTGAGATACTTTCATGCTGTGAACAGGAGTACAGAAACAAGCTGAAAAGCATATTTTAGGTAACTCCGTCCAAGCAGTTTTCCTTTTAGTGGTTTTTACAACACTGTAGTGCAGCGCTGTGCCAGTAAATGAGATTGATAGCAGGTCTCCTGGAACAAAGTGCCTCAGCAATTATCCAGGATAGCTCGCCAGTTTTCCTGGGCCTGCCAGAAATAGGCTGTGAGCCACATGTGGCACCTTCGGAGCAGCAGGATACCCTGGGGGCTTCTGACCGTACAAACACAGGGGCACATCCAGTCATAGAGTGGGGAAACCGAGGAAGTCATGAAGGAAGAAAACAGCTGGAAGCTGTTTGCACTGAAGAAGAGCTCACCTGATATACCATTACTCCCAGTCTTCCCTCGAGATTTTCCCTAAGAAAGTGGGAGCCATTGCTTGAGATGAGATGGACAGCATTGCTGGAGAAGGTCTGGTGGTGGCCAACTGCTTTTTCTTGGGAACAGACTGGAGGGAGTCATAGGCTTGGTAAGTCGGAAGCAGTGCCCTTGCTGACTGAGGCAGGCTGAGCCTGGGAACTTCCCTGTGTTTGTGTGTCTCTGCTGCTACATTTGACAGATGGCTCTGCTCAGACAACTTGTAAAGACAAATAGAAACAGTCTTGGAAAGGTGGGAGGAAAACTAAATGGATGAAAAATACCCAGCGAGTCCTTTGTTCATCAAACCATGCACTTACTGCAATATTACAAACTTCTGAGACACCTCAAATCGCACTAAAATAATACACAGCATGCTTGAAAATATTTTATTTCTCTTCTGGTTTTTGAGATGCCAGAGTTCCCCTGAGGCGTATTTACAAGTTTCCTTTGTAACTAGTTCGGTAGGAAAACATTACTTAATTGGTTAGAGAGGGTTTTTTTAGCTCCAGCAGCCAAAGCTCAAAGTAAACCCCGTGACAAAAACTTTCAACATATTGATAAAAGCTAGTGGTGTTGGGGTTTGGATCAATTATGTATGTATTAGGAAATAAAAAGGTTAGCCCTTTCTTTTAATGAAGGTGGGGGGGGCAAGATTACTGCCTGTGAACTTCAGTGAATGGACAGCTATGTAACTGTTTCAGGAAGAGCACAGAGGAGTAAAACTGAGGCCATAATTAAACCTTGGCTGGAAAATGTGAGAAAGTCCTAACTCAGAAGAGAAGCTCTGGGACAAACCCTTGTCATAGTAACTGAGCAGTGGTGGTCAGCAAGAGGAAGGTGACTTGGCTTGTGAAGGGAACAGGTTTGGGTGCTCCCCTCCCTTCATTAGCATCCTTAGAGGTTTCCTGGTCTTCCTAAAAAGAGAAGCCTCTACTGTGGTGCTGTAACTTCCCTGGTGGTGCTTATTTGAAAAGAGCAAAGAGCTGCTAAATGAAGTCCAAATTATTTCAGCTGTCTCATTTTGTCTCCATAGTAAGAGACTGAAAGTTTCTTTGAGATGCAAACCAATAGTGATCTATACAGTACTTAACTGTGTATCTAATAAAAGACATCATTATATTCGTTAGATTGAGTCTTTTGTTAGTATGTCCCAGATCGTGCTGGGATGCTGATCAGGCATTATTTCAGGAGATGTAAAAAAGACCGAAGAAAAATAATTTTAACTTGTTTAATTCTAGCTTGTGGCTCTGCTGTTGTTCTGTGTTTAAATCATTAAACACTTCACAGACTTTTTTTTCTGGTCATATCAAACAAATATTCTTTGATATAGCTCGTGAAAGAAGAAACCAGATTTCAGCTATGCCCTCTAAATGAAGACTTGTACAATCATTTGCTACAAATTATAGTGTAGTAAATGCAATTAATATTGTGATGTGACTCAGAAGTGACCTTTCCCAGTCTCCAGCACATCAGCTTGCTCTCACAAATGTCCTGCTCTCAAAAGCTAATGCGTGTGCTGGACACATTAAAATGAAAAATATAAGCTGATTTCTCCTCACCCCAAGCTGTCACCAAGCTATAACAAGTTATTACAAAAAATGGTGCAGGTCTTTGAGCCTTCAGGGTTGAGGTGTACTGCTCGCTGGCACATCAGCCTGCTGCAGGGACACCCTTGCAGCTCTTTACACTATGTCCTCCACTGGAAACTTCCACACAAACACCAGCAGTACTGCGTTGCCAACTCCGCAACCCCAGAGCAGTTAGTTACAGATGCAATTTATACCTTTTTGGATACATTAGGAGGATTATACAAATACGATTTTACACGGTGTCTTGATTTTAAACATTGTGAGACTCATTTTAATTCAAACCAGATTAAGGTTAAAGCAAACAAAAATATTTTACTTATGAAACTCATACAGTTTACAGAGGTTTTTGAAGATGCAGGACAGAAAGGAAAGGAAACTGCACGCTGTCAAAATGTCACATGAGACAATCTTTAAAAGGTTTCTCTTCCCACAGCCCAGCGAGAAGCAGACTTTCTCCACATGCATTGCCAGGACTCCTGCTGTGCTGAACAACCTTTGTCCTTGAGAAGCAACCTTGGGAGGTATCTTGAATGGAGGGAGAACGGGTGCCTGATAGTTTCCCCTCCCTGTAATTCATGGCTTGAACTGAAGAGAAGGATGCAAGGATATCCTTCAATCTCACACCTTCCTGCTTTCACAAATGTTTTATTTCCAAACTTTGTTACCTTCTGGAAATGCTGGTGATGGTGATCATGGCCAGCCATTGCCATCTTCCATCTGGATAACCAATGGATTTTATTTTCCTTTTCTTCTGTGTTTTGTTTTTCTTCTGTGTGACCTCATTCGAGTTAGATGGGACCTCTGAAGATCTGTAGTCCAACCCTTGCTCCAACATGACCAACATCTAAGTCAAATCAGGGACTCAGGATCTTGTCCAGGGGAGTTTTGAGAATCTGCAAGGATAGATTTGACCTGCTCCCCAGGCATCTTTTTGCAGTGCTTAACCACCTTCACTGGAGGGCAGGGGGAAGAAAGGTTAATTGGAATTTCCCTTGCTCCTCCTATGACCATTGCTTCCTGTGTTTTCACTGCGCACCTCTGAGAAGGATCTGTCTGTCTTCAGTCCAGCTCTCCCCATCCTAGTGCTGGTGGCAGCCAGCCCTCAGGTCCTGCCTCAGGCTGAGTATGCCCATCTCCCTCTGTGGCTCCTCGTGCCTGGAGTGCTCCAGCACTCAGCCATCACAGTAGCTCCCACTGAGCCCCCTCTCTCCTCTGTGCACGCACAGACAGCCTGCTGCAGCTACCCAGCAGGACAGCTGGTCTCCCAGTTTATGTGGAATCCTTTTCCCCACATGCTGAACCCCTTTTCTGCATGACCCACATTTTCCTCAGTCACACCCTACATTGCTGTGTAGGCAAGATTAGCGCCTACATCTTGCTGAGGATGACACCTGGCAGTAGAGAAGTACTTCAGAGTGGTGCTGGGGTGATTTGGGATGAGTGAGCTCCTCCATCCTCTTGTTGGCATTCTATGTGTAAATAACATGCATTTGACACAGCATTCTTGTATACACTGGCTTGATGATGTTCCCTCAGTAGATCAAAAGGCTGTGGCTTAATGTCTTTCCTAATGTAGCCAACATTTGACAAGTTATTGCTGAAGATGCATACTATTTATAGTTTTACTTATTGCCTTACTATTTAGTTCCGAACTCGTGGTGACTACTGACAAAAATAACACTGTATTTTTAAATATGCTCCAGTAGGCTTCTCCTAATTTTTTTCATGGGAAGTTTAAAACAGGTGCTTCTTTCCTTTTTTTTTTTGGGGGGGG